>WAAE01014429.1:35832-80355 GCA_013400495.1 Nicator chloris | reverse complement strand
AAAAATAATTCTGAGAATTTTTGTGATTTTCAGATCACACTGTTTTCATCGGGGCTACCATGCTTAATAGATTTCACAAATTACTCCTAAAAAATTAATAAGAAAAATTAAGGATCCTTGTAATGAGTCATGTAGCTACTTATCTGGCAGAACTACACTCTTTTTCTGTTTGTGCAGGAACAAGCATCCAAGTTGTACAAAAGAGAAAAAAATAATAAAATTACCCATTCCTGTGATAAAACTTGTACATTATCACTACTTTAACAAAATTATCACTTCTAAACAAAATTTCTACTCATCAGTTTGACTGAAATCTACGTCTGTCCTCACAACTAGTGAACTGTTGTTACTAGTGTGGAGCAGCCTTACCACCGATTATTTTTTTAATTAAAAAGTTTAAGTTCAAAGAATATTTATGAAACAATCTGAAAAAAAAAAAGTGTATACTCCACAACTGAATCTCAGGCTTTTCACATATCAATCACCATAAAACTCCCTTCTGTGATGACATCTCAGAGCTAAACACTGACTACAGTATGTCAGATACCATTTGGACTACGTTTGCTCCCAGCAAACATTACCAGCTATTTTTTCTCTGGAGTGCTGTGGCTGTGTAAATAAGAAAGCACTTGTTCAAGGGGTTACACACCCCCTGTTTTACACATACCCCAAAGTCAGCAAATCACTCAGGGCAGCTGCAGGTATCGATACAAAGCACGGCTGGACTTGGCTACGAGGCACTGATTGAGCAATAGTTTCACTAAGCCTTGTCAACAACTCCACAGGCATTGCCAAAAATCAGATCTCGGCTGGAAAAAGGGTCTACATCAGGAGAAAAGCAGTGGCAGATTCCTCCAAAGGCCAGTGATGGTCTCTTCTAGAACAGGGAATTATTCAAGGGAACAGCGACTACTTCAAGCCATAAAAGTCAATATTCAGGTTGCTGACTTCAACAATGATACACTCATGTTTATACAGAGATCAGGCATCCTCAGCCAACACACCCTCTGACAGACAGCTGCTGCAGGGAGCAACTGGGCAGCTATTCCCAGCCAACAGCTCAACTGCTGGGGGAGACACAAAACATCTGCACAGACTTGACTGATCAAAAAGACAGGAGAAAACATACTGTACTTTGCTTTCCTTTATTCTTCTCCAAGACCTGCTATGCTGGCTCAGAACACCTTCTCCCTGCAAGAGCTGGTACCGGTTCTGCACATTGGGAATGTGGCAGAGACACAATGCAGCTTTCCATGGGGCATCCACAAACATGCATTGCTGGCTGCATTGCATTGCTTGCTTCATTTTTATCTTGGTTCTGCTTTCAAAACAGTCACACGAGGACTGAAAGATGATTTGTGCTCTACCCACTGATGTACCATATCAAATGTGTGATATCAAACGAGCCCTAATATTCTGTGTTTCCCCTAAAACAGTAGAGAGAATCAGTGTAATGTAAGCTGGGGGGGATGGGGGTTGTACACACCACACACCAACCAAAAACACATGACTACAAGTTTACCTGTGAGGAACTCGGGAATAACATCATTTAGTACTTTCAGTCCCTTATTACAAGCAGGAAGAAGTTTGTAATTTACAGACTGCAGACCCTTGCAGTCATCTCTGGAAGCAGATGCTGTGATCCTGGACAGAGTGGGGGCTGTTATTAAAGTCACCTCATGTTTACAGAGGTAACACACAGTTACCAACATGGCCCCTTACTTCAAAAATTCTGAATTTCTTCCTCCTGCAGTATCTTCCCGAATTCACAGTTAACGCTGTTTTTTCGAACATGAAGAAACTTTGTGACACAGCATCTAGTGCTGGGTTTGAACGTGTCAGTGCAGCAGCTGAAGTGAAAATGACAAGTGGCTTCGGCATTACTTTAGACCAGGGCTTGTGGGTAGAGGCAGAAGATGAATTTCTGGCAGTGCTTTTCAGTCCCTTCACAGTCCTTTGTTCTGGGGGATCATTGCCTGTTATTAGCCTAAATCAAGAAATTCAGCTTTGTCTCATTTACTCTTGAATGATTTAAAATTCATCTTATAAATGGGGTGTAGTCTGCTGTGATTCAGAGCTGCAAGCCTACATCTATGACAGTAAGAAAGATATGACACCAAGTTCAATCTTAGGCCTGCTCATAGCTTCACTTTTTGTAAATTATTTACCATCTGTTCACAGCACTGTCTGCTTAGACGAAGATGATTCAGCCATCCACACCAGGAGTTACAAGTGGAGAGGTTGTACCAAGAAGTCAGACTGATTTCCACTTCAAGTGTTATTGCTTTGTGGGTGCTGCCAGCAAATATAGATGCCAAGCATTTTCCAAACACTCTCCTGAACCTTGATCCAGGGAGCAGTCAGCAATTTGTATGTCTGTCAGCTCAGCTCACGGAGCAGCACGGCACACACAGGTCCTCAGGAGGGACTCAGCACACAGGACACAGACCTGTGCAGATGGAAGCAGGGAGGTCAGAAATTAACACAGAGGGAGTCACAGAGAAGGTGGCACAAAGATGCATCATGAAATATCTGACAAGCAAGGAGCACAGCAGAAGTGACAAGGGACCTCGGCAAGCCCAGCAAGTGACGCTAAACGGAGAGGGTCACAGCTGTGTATAGCTTTCAAGACTGACAAAAAGTATCCATCAGATACAATAACTGGATGTGAAGTTTACAGGGGATTTCTGGAAAGGAATTTCATGAGCAAGTGGGTTAGAACAAGTGTTTTGGCTGGACTAACAGGAGTAATGACTAGGACTGAGAATTCAGATTTACTTAATATATATTAATCATAACAGGTTAGCAGAAAAATGCCTGAACAAGAAAACACCCTGGAGAGATGGAGAAAATTCAGAATAACCTGTCTGGTGTGCTCCAGAGCCAAATGAGATGCTGACGTTTCTATAACACTCTCCTTGCTCTGACAAGACTTTTGTAAGGCATTTTACAGAAACAAGCCAATATGCAAGATCAAAAAGCAGAAGTTTAGCAGTGAACAGAGACACTTTTACAAATCATCTGCACAGAGATGATAGCCTCAGCTACCATTGATTTAGCTGTGAATTGAAGAAATTGCCTGAAGGCCAAGGTCAAGAGCAAAGGGGACAAGAACAAAGCCTTAAGAAACAACCTCTTCCCTCCCCATTAGCGAAAGCAGAAATTGAAAATACAGCATCTCATAGAAGAGGAGAAGGGTGAAGGACCCAACACTTGGCCATTTAAAATGAGCCTATTATGATTTTTATTACAACTGTCAGTGGCAACAGCTGTCCTTTCTGTCCTCAGTAAAATCCCCACACCACACACAGCCCACACAGCTGAGCTCTTCCCAACCAGAGCACCTCCTGGAGGCACTCTGCAGCCTCAGAACGTGGCATGTCCCCTCCCTCTGCCTGGGTACAGTACGTTATTAGTAATCCCACTATTACTAATCCCATGTAGAGAGCACAACAACAGCAGCTCAGAGGCTGATAAAAGGAGATAACACACATCCCCTCAAACACAGCATCATTTTCTCAGGGATTTGTGCTTATTTACTGGTATCCTCATGCTGCTCAGGAGACAGCTACATCTGCTGGGTGCTGCAGATCTGACCTCTCTGCTGAAGTCTGTCTATCGATCCTTGCAAGCTTTTACATTTAAATAAACATGGTGTAGAAGTGTTCTTCCATCTCCTAATTACTGGGCAGAGACAGAGAGCTGTGCTGAACCAAGGCACATTATCCTGTCCACACAGGATGGCAGTTGTCACCACCACTCCAGGTTTTTCCAGATAACAAATTGTACTAATGCAAGGAATCATTCCAATTCCAGATATGCAAACCAGCCTCTTACAGGTCTCCTAAATTCCTACAGCCAAATGGAAATACACACACACACACTCCCTCTCTCAAAATACCAACAAAAAAGTGTATTGGGAATCTACACACACAAAAGAAATTTTGACAAGCTGCAAAATTATAATTGCATAGAAAAATAGGACATGATTAACTGCTGCATATTCTAAATTCCTTTGGGACACTGAAATAAAACCAACGAGATATACACAAGAACAAGGAACTCTACCATGGCAGACAGCAATAAACTCCCTACCAGCAAAAAATTAAGCTCACATTTTAACAATCCTGCCAGAAATAAAGTACAAAGAATATTCCTTCCTCATAATAAAAAAACTAAATAAACAAAGTTGAAAGAAACACCGAAAGTACAGATACTGAAGAAAATTCTTAGAGCAGCCTGCCACAGGCAAGAAACAAGTGCCCCTGTAAACAGAAAAGGCCAGTAAAAACGTGTATATTGACAGTACTTCCTGAATTAGGGAAAATTATGCCTTAAGTTAGTGGCCTGCTGCCACCCAGATCCCATCAACTGAGCAGCAGAAAACTGGCTTGATATGAGATTGCTGTTCTCATTTGTGATATGCTGCTTTCAGTACCAAAGTTAATAAAAATGAGCTATGGATGATGAGATTCCATTTTGCTTATGTGGTACCCAAGCTGTGCCAGGTCCATGCTAATGTACAGATGAAGACATTTCCTGTCTCCATCAGCACACAATCCAGGAACTGCATGTCCAGTGTGGGCAAAAACCACTGCAGCTATGTGGTTTCTCCTGCACATGCCATGGAGATGCTCCCAGGTAACCCACCAGGGCTCTGGGGGCTGAGCAGAAGGAGCTGGGTAACCCAAGGTCCTGTGTCAGGTTTGCTGTCCCTGAGGGATTGTCTCATACCCTACGAGACTTCAAGAGGCACCACGTGCATATCTGTGCTTATGCAGCAGAATTCTGCCCAGAATACTGCTTCAACTGTGTACACATGGGTTAAGTTTACATTTCTACAGCAGATTGAAATAAATCTGAGAGCAGCCACTCTCCTTTTTCCTTCCAACCAAAATAAATTTGGATTCAAAATCCCCTCCTGGTAACAGCTCCTAAGGAAGCCCAGGTGATGAGAAGGTGTCAGAGGTTACAACAAAGACTCCCAGCTGAGACTGCCCCTCCCCAGCTCCTGGGATGCTGAAGCCAGAGTTAACATCGAGTTAGCATCGTTCTTCAGGAAGTTTCTCAACTGGACCAGCCCAGTCAGTGCTCAGCAAGGATGTGGGGGGCAGGGGCTATATCCTATTTTTAGTGTATGGAGCTGCTCTGGGGGCTTTTTTTGTTTGGTTGGTTGGTTGGTTTTGTTTTTAAGTTAGAATCATCTTGAGAAGATGAGAAACACACGAGAAGAGCTGTCAGGAATCTTTACCACTGCATTAGGGCAATGCCTCCGAGCGCACTCCCAAGCTCAGGGCCCTGCAAGGTGCAGGAGGAACAGCAAGAGACACCACTTCCCTTCCAGGAACTCACTGGTTCCTGGCCAAGACAAGTCATAACCCACAGGGAAGACAGGACGAGCTGGAGACTAAACATGCAGAAGGGTAAAGAGGCATTGGGAGGAGGAGGAAACATTAAGGTGAACAGCACCTAACAAAAGAATAAGATAAATGCCAAGAAGAAAAACTCATAGTAGTAAGCACTCCAACCTATTTCTGATCCTATTCAAAGAATGACAAATATTCTCAAGGGAAGTAACAGTTCCTGGCACCACACCCACACATCATTATGCTAAAGCTTTTGCATTTTCTCACTGCTCATATTAATTCAAGTTCTAAAGAAACACAATCTGGAAAATTCAAAACAAAAGTTGGAAGATTCTGGCCCTATTTGTGCTCCTGCAGCTCCAGCCAGTTTTCAAATGCCAAAAGACAAAGTCAGCAAGGAAGACCACCAACCTGGCTGAAGAGAGAGCTCTGGCTGGAATCCAGGGTAAAAAGGAAAGCTTATGACCTTTGCAAGTTGGGGCAGGCAACTCCGGATGTATGCAAGGATATCAGGAGGTTATGCAGGGAGAACATTAGAAGGGCCAAAGCTCAACTAGAACTTAATCAGGCTACTGCCATGCCATAATAGACAGTAAAAAGTTTCTATAAATACATTTTACAAATGTATGGTATTCTACAAATACCACTCTAAGTGGACAGGCTATAAAGAACATTAAATAAAACAGAGTACCTCAATTGTAAATAAATATTGAGCTGTTACACATAAATATAACAGCATTTTGTAGTACTCTTTTAAACTACAGCATTGACAATAACAATAAAACATTTTGTGGCTAAGGAACCATCTAATGTCAGTGGCATCCTTTGGTAGCAATCCAGACAGGTTTCAAAAGTTCAGCCCAAAATCTTCCAAGCTTAACTTTGTTTGCAATAACCAGGCAGCAACCACTTGTACTACAAACTGACCCACGAGCCCAGCCTATTTCACAGATCCCAGGACACCAGAACTTTTGGGCTGTCACATCTCACATCAGCCTGCTGAAGTCCAGCACTTCCTAAAGCAGTGACTGAGGACAGCAAGACCCAGCTCTGTCCCCAGCATCTCGGCTTCCCGTGCATCAAAGCCTCCTTTCCATACACAAATCGAGCACTCCACCTTGAACCAGTGCCTCCCCCAAGTGGGAGGCATCACTTGGATCAGCGTTGTGCCCTCTTTACACGGGGATACAAGAAGAAAAACGAAAGACAAGAAAGCCCTCAGTTCCCTGACCTGCCACAGACCCCCACTGCTGAGCAGAACGAGTCCCATGGAGAGCAGGGATTCCCCAGCTCATCTCCACCAGCCACTCCAGTAAATGCAGCAGTGTTACCTCCAGAACCAGGTTACACAGTATTTGTCAAGTATTTACCATTGTATTTCACTTAGATGCAAGCATTTGCAGTAAGAAGTGTGTAAGGACAGCCAAGGGAAAATTCAGAGTGGATATAGCGAAAGCCATTGGTCCAAAAATCAAAACCATTAACATAAGCAGAAAGGTGTACAGCAGTGCTCCATCTGCACAGATGTCTCTAGTTCCATCTATCCTCTACATCTGAAAGGCAGAAGTAAATTTCCAGTCTAAAGAAACAAAAATGTTCTTGCTTCATAAAGAGGATAGAAAGAAGTTAATACAGCAAAACAGTAGGAATTATCTTGAATCTTTTACCCTGGCACTTGCATGTAAATAAATCTAACTTTATTATGGCTCTTGTGTTAGCACCCAGTCTCTGAATACTTCATCATGGATGAAAATGGAAACAACTTAAAAATCCCATGCACATGATAATAAGGCTTTGCAATGTACCCAAAGAATACATATTCACAGATTTACACTCCTTGTTGAAAAACTGGATACAAAGCTGGAACAACTTAGAATTCAGGCTCAAATTTTAAGAGGGAAACAAAATCCTCATTCTTATTGGGCTTTTGGGTTTAGCTTTTTTGTTTGTTTAAAGATAGAACTACACTAAGGAATCTGAATTCTTACCAAAATCATGTTGAAGTAGTCTGTTGAGATCCAAAAGCAACTACAGTAATTGCACTTTGCATGGAACAGAATTTCCTTGCTTTCCTGTTGCTGTTGGAGGCAAAAAGACTGAGACAAACTCCACGATGTAGAAGGCTGAATAATAATTTGTTAAAACAAATGAAGCCTCTTTTATAGAGTGATAGGACAGAACTGGACCTAATTGGTCCTTGATTAACACACCATCACCATGATTGGCTAATTAAAGTCAACACTTCTCTGCATGTAAACAAGATAACAAACACCAGCTGTGCAGATTTGTTTAAATTCTTTCTTCAGGTTGTTTTGAGAAAAATTATCACTTGAACATTACTGCAGCTGAGAAAATCAGCTGCAGCCTCTAGGAAAAAACCAAAATGAGACCCACACTTTCCCTCTCTTGCCAGGCAGAGTTCCTTCTCAGGTGGGTCAGTTTTTCTCCACTGATCCACAAAATAAGGCTTCCCAATTTACCTCACATTAAAAATAAGAGCAAAACATGAAGAAATAAATTGAAAACTAGGTCTTGGAGTGTTTCCCACTCTTGCTCCATGTCTTTTTGCAGAAATCAACTATAATGCAACTATTTATTTAATAAATTAATTAAAAAGTCAAGGCGTGCTTTTTGTTCTTCCTATCACACAGGATAGGATAAATGTGATATCTAGTCTACATACAACATATTGGGGGGGATGTTTTGCCTGGTTTTCCCCTACATTCTTACTTCCCATGCAGACACTGCTTATTATATCACCTTAAAAATCTGTGCACATGTTGTCAGTAACTTGGGAAGCAGAAAGATATTTCCAGCTCCATACTGAACAACTGCTTCTACAGCTAAATGGTCAGACTTTTCAAGCATACTCCCCCTCACTTCTAATCATTTTCACTTTGGGGAAGCCACCCAAAGTTGTAAGCACATTCCCAGCTGTGCTAATATATTCCATGTGGAAGCCCACACTACCCAAGTTCATTCTCAGTGGTACAAGCACTCGCTACACCAGAGTTCAGTGCAATTTCCTGCACATTCTGCAATCCAGATTTCAGTGCAGCAAAACTGCAGCCTCTTCAAAAAGCTGCAGGATTCGCAGCACATTTGCAGGGCAGTCCCTCAATTTTTCAGAAAGCATCTCTATTAACATTGCAATGCTTTTGTATTTTAGGACCTAACACAGCTTTTGATTCCAGCTTAAGCAGCAGCTCAAGAACTGAAAGAAAATGATGCTTTTTTTTAAAAGTGAGAAATGTGTTGCTGCTGGCACTTATCTGGAATCTCTGCTCCGTGCTGGCTTTAGCCAACACCAACCGAGATTCCAGATGGGCTGCTGAGTGTTTTTGGTTTTTAAAAAACATGGCAGCCAATGCACCCATCTGCCTGCATACAGAAGTGATGTTGGAAAAGAGATCAAGCTCTACCACTGTAATTGAGGCTGATAAATCAGGCGCTAAAATTGTGCACAGCAGGGAAGAAATATAAATGTATATACAGAGAGAAGAGCAAGCACAATTTGTCTGCATCATTAGAGTAAATGTTACCAATGAGTGACTGCCACCATGCTCCACACACAAAGAAACTTCAGACTGCTGAATCCCTGTGAACTTCTAAAATGCTGGTTCTGGTATTTCAATGTAGTTTACAGCAAAGAGCAGAAGCTTAGATGTGCAAACTTGCCACGCGAATAAAAAGCAAAGAGCAAATAAAGAGCAAAGCAGCAAGAGGTACAGGTTCCAAAATTTGTGCTCCAAGGGAAGCCAGAGGTCAAATTACCTTGGCACCTTGCATTATTTTCAAAGTTTAGAAGTTAATAAAAGGTTATATTTTTGTTTTGAGACCGCTTACTCTTCCTTGCAGCAGTGAGTACTTTCCAAAATCACACAACAGTAGAAAGCCCAGCAAGCCTAGCCAAAAGTGTGTTAACTGAATGGCACAGCAGATGAAAGCAGAGACTTCAAAATATTCAGCTTTGCATTGCAGCAATTCTCATGTGCAGCCAAATACTTCTCACATGTGGCCACAAAAAAAAAGGATGGAGCATATTTTGCCATTAATACAGGCTCTATGTACTCACTATTGCAAATGTCACTGATCTCTGACCTTCAGTTTTGACAACACTTGATATCTGAGGGAGGTGAAGTTCTGCCTGTTGTTAGGTTTAACAGGAAAACTTCTATTTTCAGTTGCAAAGGCCAGAACTGTTACTTTCCAAAGAACTGTGTTTAAAAAAAAACAACCGAAGCACACTTTGGTTTTGTTATTTGTATTAGTCTAACATCAAGAGGCACAATTTTAAATCTCTTCTCACTTAACACTGATTTAGTTACTTTAACTTCAGCAGAGTAATTTCTAATTTACAGTGGCAGAGGCAGGAGGGAAGTGAGAATGACAGAACTCTGGGGATGAACACTGACTGAGCACTCTTGGAGAGGTCTCTGGGCCCCAGTTCACCGTCAAGGTACGTGAACACTCAAGTGTCACACTCCCCCAGCTGCCATGCAGGATGACTGCTGGGTGACAGCCTAAATTGTGTGGGGTTTGCTTGCTTTCTCCTTTCCTTGAACAGCTCACTGCAGCATCCACAGCATAAAAAAGAAGTCATGGCAACTGAGACATGGAAGGAAAAAAGCCCAGGCATACAGAAAGCAGTGGGCATTGTGCCATCCAGGATGCTGGAGCCAGGATTTCATGCATTGTCTCATTCTATTAATATTAAAGTAATAATGAGCACAGATTTACCCAAAAGGACATCTCATTCAAGCTCTTGGATCACTGGCATCTTCTGAACAGTCAGCCAGATGTTCCCAGAAGCACATCCTTTGCATCATGAAGAACAGAACCATTTCAAGCAGCACTTGCTGAAGCATTAACACAGGAAGGTTCTGGCCATGCTTCTAACAACAATCTGATGGGTTTGGCTCCCTAAAATGGCAGCAGCTTCCTTGGAGGCTTCACGTGCAGCAACTCAGGGGAGATTGGTGTCTGTCAGTAGAGACTGCTCCTTCTTTAGAGACTTGAACAAAGCACCAAGAAACAAAGCAAATTCTGTGTTCATTGAAGGCAATAACAAAACCTCCTCTTTATGTTATAGTTTCCACCTCACACCTAATGACTAAAACTAATATACTACTTTCCTAGAACCATTGAAATTAGAAGCTGACCAAATACTTGAGTGAGAAGGAAAAGTGACAGTATGATCAACCCCAGCTGGGAATCCTGCTTCATCACTCAGGGCCTTTTGTTTGCTCTTTCAAACAGTGAAACAAGGATTACCAGGCCTGACCCTGCTGAGCTGTACCTGCCTCACTCAGGAAAAGCTCAGGAAAGCACTAAGAGCACTAATAACAACTATCCTAGTTGTTGAACAGAGTTTTTTCTTTTTTTTCTTTTCTTTTAAATAGTATTGCTTGCTAACTAGGGTTCAAGATCACTAAATATAGACTGTAGGTGTATAAAAAAAGACAAAGCAATGTTGAGTCTACTGTCATTGTGACAACTGCAAACATCCTGCTCAGTTGGGCCTGTCAGCCCCAGAACTGTGGCAGCAGCAGGATTTAAGTCACATCAGCAGCCTTTGCAGTGCTCCAGGCAAAGAGACAACATTGGAATCTCTGTACCCAGCCAGCTAATTTTTTCTATGTAAATGATATGTTAATAATACTTTATCTTCTGCTAGGTCAGGGCACTAACAATCTATTGTAGGTAGACATTATCTCTAGGAATTTCAGCAGAACTTTGATTCAATTTTCTTCTTGGATAAATATTGATACTGAAATACGTTTTACAATCTGGCATCTGCCTGCCTTCTCCACTCGAGGTCACAAATGGAGATGCAGGATTTTTTTAAATTGATTTTTAAGTTGCAGTAAGCCTTAGCTGCTCCTTGGTAAAGCCACCAGGCAATGAACAGCAGTTCAAAGGTGAACAAGTAACTTTAAATGAAACTGGTCCAGAAATAATGGACTTCTGCCCCAAATAATTCCTTTTACTGCAAGAGCATAGTATTGTTAATAGAACGTGGCTAAAGGTTTCTTCTCCACAGAGCTCAACCAAGAAAAGTGCTGGCATTAGGAACTCCCTGCAGTGGCTGCAAACAGCTTTGCTGGCTCTACATGAAACCAAACCAATGAGAAAGGTGATGAGGACACTACACTCACATGAGTGACACTGGCAGGATTTTGTATCACATCAAAGAAGTGCAATTATCTTTAAAAACACGTCTTAGAAGCCCAAGGACTAAAAAAAAACCCCAAACCACAATGTATTTGAGGCCTTTAAGTCTATGTAGGTTTAAATGTTATTAATGCACAGTCTGGCACAATTTTGAGAATCTGAAAGTCCTGGACTTTCCTTGGAAGAAGGACCCAGTTTTCACCTGATCTGAATGTATAAGCCTTACACACACATGCAAAACTTAATGAAGTCTTGTTTCTAAGTAAATTAATAAGCTTTATTTCTAGCGCTCAGACATAGGGGCATAGATTTAATTTTCATTATGCAGCACTTCTACTAAAACCTAAAATTAAATTAAAGACTAGAGAAGAAAAATATAGTTCTCCACAATATCCTGCAAAATTTAGATGTATACAAATACATGAAAGATGATCAAATGTATTAGCAGTTGGTGGACTACTCAGGCTTTCAATAGAGCTCGATTTAACAGTGTTTGTACAGATTGAAGGCTGAAGAGCCAGAGGCAAAGCAGGCACAGATTAGACATCTAGGTCAACATTAGCCTGATAGCAGGCCATTTCACTGTGAGAATAAATAGAAATAAGGAGAACTGTTTCAAAGGCGAGATCTAGTAACATCTAGTTCCTGCACTTAAACAAAATCTAGCTGAAATGTGTAAGTGCATAAAACTCGTCCACCAGATATACAGAAAAGACAAAAGACTTAACACACATCAAGTCCCTTATGTGATGTCTCTACAGCTGAGCCTATTGAAGTCATGTATTAAACTATTCATTCACAATTATCAGGACACCCCCACATGAAGGGGATTTATGGACATGTTAAATACAGTTACAAGACAGAAAAAACCATCAGTTTTGCAGCTTTTGCTCACAGGAAACGAGTTTATTCGTGCACACACACACAAAACCTGAACAATTAGAGCTACCAAAATCACTTATAAATTCTGCTGTTCATCATCCCAAATGTTACATTTGGGAGCTGGGGGAGGAAGGAGCCTACAACCAGTCAGATTTAATCATAACATCTGCCAAGAACTCCCAACCTTGGATTTCATTCCAACAAGAAGTAACCTTTAAGAAGAACACACAAAAAAAGCTACACTCTGTTCAACAAAACCCACTTGAAATATTTAATGTCAAAGCACTGATAAGTTTAAGAGAAAACGTTGGGATGCTTCAGGAGCTGCATAAAGCAGCTGAAGCAAGTTGGAGATTTACAGTGTCTGCCCAGAGCTGAGGGATACAGCATTACAGAGGCTCAATCCAGCGTGCTACTTAAATCCAAGCAAGCTTTGATTTATATTAATTCCTTCTGATTTTCAAGATTCTGTGTCCATGGAGCACCTCCTCGGTTCAGCGGGGAGACACAAGCAGCTTGGAGGATGCCGTGGTGGGCACAGCTATCCCCAACCTGCACAGAACCTGTCAGTGCTCAGCCCAGACACAGGCTGGGTACTATCAAGCACGAGGGAAGGGGCAGAGAGAACTGAGTCCCAGAGCAGCCCAGGACACTGGTGACGCAGGTGGCTCTGGCCCCTGGCTGCACCTCTCGTGCTGACGCTTATCACCCGCGTTCCCATCCCCGCCCTGCAGCCAAGGGGAAAAAAAATAAAATAAAATAAAAAAAAGTTCTGCACTTTGGATTGTTCATGGAGAAAAGGGGAGGAAATGGGTTTAAAATTACAGAGGAAGGAAAGGTCTGCAGACCGGGAGGAACATTTCTTTTTCACTTCCAAAAACCACACAAGGCTGAAAGCACACGGTTCACGAGAGTTGTAACAGCTTGAGCCCCTCAAGCTTCCTTGCACCTCACTGGAAAAGGACATTCCTTTAACAACAAAGTGCCTCCATAAAGTAGTCAAATTTCTATTGGCAATATATCAGAAAACACTGCAAATATGAATTAACAGAACAAGAAGACCCAATACAGTAACTTAGATGGCAATACAAAATTAGTTCACAGCAGACAAGGTCTGCAGCCACCAACAGGTTAAAGGTCAAACACTCTCGGGAATGCAATGCCACTTCCATTTGGAGGCTGGTGCAGAACAGCTAACAAAGCTAATCCAGCCTCATCTCCAAACGACTTCACAAGGTTTTTTCCCTCCCACCATCATCACATTATATTTCCAGTTTCATTCTGTTTCAGCAATATGCTTCACAGACTAAGATATTACACTTAACATTTGACACTAATGTGTTCTAACAAAGTTGACGCATTAAAAAGATTACACATTTACAGATTACTGAACAGGTTCCTCCTGGATGGCTGCCGAAAAAATCCTGCAAATGTTCTGGCTCCAGGCTCTCTCGGTTACACCCAGCATTCATCTCGCTGCCTTGGTGACATCGGTTTGCATGCCACCAAAGGATCTGAAGCAACTGGGCTGCTTTCCCTAGAGCCAGGCAGAGCAAAAGAACCTGAATAAATTAAAAAGAAGGTTAAACATCAGCTAATTCTTCTCGCAACACATTGCTGTTTATTCTGGTGCTTTGTCAATTTAGCAATCCAGCAAAACCATATATGTGGCTGTTATCTTGTATGTGCAAGTGAGAGATGATTAGGAGGGAAAGGAATTTAAATTGTCCGTAGTAACAAACCTGGAACATTCAGAAAGAAGAGAGAAAGGAAAAAAGGAGAAAGTTACCAGATAAATCGAGGTTGCAAAACTGAAATAAACGTTTTATGTTTGCTTAGTTTATTTTTAAGCAGCAGAAATGCACATGTTCTGAAAACCATTTAACTTCCAGGGATTTAAGTACTCAAAATGCAATGAGAGAAAAGCCATCCAGTAGGAGGGGCAGCACATTTGCCTCCCAGGCTGCTGAAGGAACGGTCTCAGAGGCAAGGACAGGACTGCAATTCTGAAACAGGTTAATAATATATGTATAATTCCTGAGGGCTTTCTGCATTTCTATACTTGCCAAACTTTCAGTGTTAATTTGAACTTCTGCTTCCTTGGGGGGAAAACAGGAATTTTGAACTTAGTCTTTAATCACTTCACAATACAACCACGTGTTCCATCAAGAAGTGTTTCTTTCAACTGCTGTATAGGGCAGGAGGGAAGTACTGTTTTGTGTCAGTAACTCATCTGAGAAAGAATTATGAAACAGTTAAACTCACACACACCCTTCCTGCCTCTCTGGGAAAGGAAGAGTGCATTTATTTATGTGTTCCATTCAGAAAGCTGTATTTGAAAGCTATTTTAAGGCTGCAGACTGAAACATTCAAGAGGCAACATTAAAGCAATCTGGACAAAAGGGGCTTTTGAGCCTGCTGTATCTACATGGCACCGTAGTCTTTAGATCAATTCCAGGTGTATTTAAAAGATTCATGCCAAAAGTAGTGCAAAAGTGGAACAGGAGCACTGAAGAATGCACCACCACAACCTCAACTCCCTACGAGTTTCACACCTGTAGAGAAATGTTCTGGCAGGGCAATCCAATGCTGCTTCAAGTTGTGCTGCAATTTAGAAGGCTCGTTCTTGACAGACCTCACATTACTTCTTCAATTAATTTTTATGACCTTTTCAGCTGAATTTTGACACGTACAGACTGCTTGAAAAGAAGACATTTCTAACGGCACTATCAGGAGGCATGAAGCAGGAACTTAAATCCTTGGTGTTTGATGAAAATGTCATCAATGGGATAATGATTCCTTAACACAATCTGGTGCAATGAATCGCTTTCTTCAAACAGTGAATATTTCTTTTAATGGTACATTGACTGATCTTGGCAAATCCAGTGATCCTCAGTAACCAAGTGATTTTGGTTTGGTTATAAAAGTGCAACAAGTTCCAATCTGACAATTTACACGCCTTTGGTGTTACGTTCAGTTCACAAAAATACTCCAAGTATTTTTACTTTCCCCTTCCCTCATTCGTTCCACCAACACCCTTGTCCTGCATCCTTCTATTTTCAACACACTGCATCAACCAAATGAAAGGAAGTGTAGAGAGCTAAAACTGCTAATCACCTGCTTGTCCTATTGATCAGCAGCTTTTATGACCTCTTACAGCAGAGTGAGAAACAACCACAGAAATTTAACTGCACGCTACATTTAGACTTTTGGAAGTAGAGACATCCTCCTACACCTTTCCATTAGTTAATGCCCCCACACTTTTAGCACAGCACTTTGAACAACTGTGTCCCATACCAGACTGGAACAGAAATACCTGGGAAAAAAGTTGCATTTCTTAAAATAAACAGGTTTTTTTTACAGTGTCAAAATCAGCAAATATATTTTTACCCAGATTCTCAGAAATGCTATTCTACACTAAGCACAGATTTGTCAAATTGGTACCCAAAAGAAGATATAATGCCCTAGGAGGGGACATTTAAAATGAAGCTATTTACAGAGCCTCAACTGCAGAAGTCGCATTGTACCTCAGCTATCATGCAGTTGAAAGCAAATATTTTATCAATGAGGAACAGACTACATGCATTTGTTTCCTCTAACTCATTACCCTGTCTGTGAAAGAATGCAACAAAATTCAACCAGTTAATTAAAAAAAACCATAATCCCCCCACACTTGCTGCATCTCATCTCTCTCTCTTCCAACAATGACAAAAAAAGTTGTTTTACGTAAAGCAGATAAAATACCACCACGTAATACCAACATCAAACAAAGCAGTGACCTGACAACAAGAGGCAGAAGTAAATTCACAAACCATTAAATAATTAAAGCTGCGTCCAAAGGATTCTTGTAACCACATGCTTTGATAGGTTTCAGGAAGCAGGACTCGGTATTTCACCGCATATTCAAAAACAAGCTCGTGTGCTTTACAAGGTCTCTGCACTCCTGTGAACCTTGGCCATTACAAATACAGGCTCAAAATATATTCTCACTTTGAGATAACTTACACAGTTGACTATTTGCAGGGCAAACGAATGCAATCAAACACCAAAGCTTCAAGGAGATTAGAGAGCTGCCAAGGTCTGAACTATATCAACAGCTTGAACTCAGCTCATTCAATAAAGCTTTGACAGTATTATGCTGGCAAAACAAACAAACCCATGGTGCTCGCACTGGCCCTGGCTTCCTCTTGCACTGACTCTTTCTACTCATGGACAGGGGAAGAGGAACCTGCTAATTCCCATTTCTAGGGAAAGAATCTGATCCTGCTGCCCCAAGAACATCACAAGAGGGCTGCTGGGCCAGCACTCAAACGTTACAACCCAGCAGGGATACATGGACTAAGTGTCCTTGCTTTATTTCAAACTGAATTTGCCCCATTTTAGCTATTGCTCCCCTCCTACCCTGCCTCCTGTTCCAAATTGTCACATGGAAATCAGTCAAATGTCTTACAGAAATCAGAGAGCATCAAACACTGTGTTTCAGTCAAATGTGCAGCTCCACAGCAGGAAGCCTGGCTGGGTCCCATAGAACAGCAGTGGTCTGCAGGAATTACATTACTGCCTTCTAGTCACACTATTTATTGCTTACCACCTCCACTTTCCCTTATTTTGCCTGGAATGGATCTCAGGTCATCACTATCATCCATATTTCAGCCACCTGAAAGCAAGGATCGTTCTTTAATCACCTCCTGTTTCTCAGTGTCTTAAAATGTACCGGAGAAAAGTCATGTCATTATTTTTGCAGTATGGAAACACAGCAGCTGGTTCCTCTCTTACTACAAAACAGACATTCATTTAGGATCATATAGATTAATGAATATTGGCAAATTTACCATTCTCGCTCATAACATTTCTTATTTGGTTTGTCTCAATGAATTCAAAATATTTCTTCTCATTAAGCATAAATCAGTTGTCCAGTTCTTAACAGCTAACTTCTTAACTGACAATTACCTTCCCTTATGAGTAGTTTTACTGCTGCTGCCTTGTTTGTATTTTTTCCCTGTACATTTCCCTTTTTTATTTATGCTTTCTTATCCCTCTAACCAGGAATTTTCTTTTGAAAAAACATGCATTCATGTTCCTCTGGAAAGAATGCTTAGTTTTGAAGGGTGTACAACAAGGCATTTGAAATGGTTTCCATCTATTTCTGTTTGCATTTAGTTCCTTCCCAATCACCAAATACTTCATGGCTCCTGGAGTACAGAAATAACAATCCTTCCAAAGCCTTTGTGCATTACTGTATGCATGTATGTACACAAACACACACTCAACATCTCTAAGGTGGGTTAACATTTTATTTGTACATAAACTTACTGGCTTCAAGTTCATGAGACTTTGAAATTCATATACACAAGTGGAGGTGCTCCTGCCTAATCTCTTTTCAAAGCAGAGAGTTTCATCTCCAGCAGATTTGCAAGTGGCTGGGAAAATCTGCATTATACCTCCTCCTACAGACTTCATAGACCTTGTCTCCCTAGTTTTTGTGCTCAAGCACTGAAAGAAAGAAATCAGACATTGGAGTACCTGTGTTCTCCAATGTTACACAGCACACAAGGATTGATGTACAGCAGTCGGTGAAAGTATGAAAATTAAAGAAATGCAGCATTTCCAAGCAAACCTAAACTGCCCAGGTTCCATTTTGATTCAGCATCCCTTGGCTTATTATTTCTATTTCCAAGAATCTGCTAACTAAAGTGCTGAGGATTTATGCATTGATGACGAAGAAACTTTTCAGAGATATTAGAAGAAAACTGCAGGCAGTGACAGCAAAGTTGGGAGCTGGTGGCGTTTTGACCCTCTAGCACATAAAAGCAATATATTGAACAGCTTGTATTCTCCACAACCTGTAACAAGTCATTTTACCTACTGTGTGGAGAAGCTTTCATTCTTGGGAGAAGGCAGAATCTCCATTTCTATAGCTCATTAGTAACCAATTTCCATAGTTCATTAGTAAGCAAAAGGAATGTAAACCGACACCTTGAAAAATTGTCCTGTGCTTAGTAATAAACTGCTATTCTTTTCCAGAGTTAAGGCAAATATGCACAGTACGTACACTTCCAATCTGCATTTCATGAATTTAACACCAGTGCAGCAGAACTAAAATAGAATAGCTTTATTCAGCCTTGGAAGATAATAGACTAAGTTCTATCCTTCCCTAGAAAACCAACCACTTCCCTATCAGATTTTGGACATTTTAAGCACTTGGGAACTCACAAAATTGAAATTCTTTCCTCTGGAAACTATAGAGCCTAGCAAAACACATAACCTACTTAGTACATCATACTTTAAAAAAAAAAACAAAAAACTTTCATTAGAGTTCTCTGAGCAATTGCTAGGACAAGTAGATGAAACCTCTGAGCCCTCCTGTGAAAAACACGTGCAGGAAAGAGATTTTGGGGTAATAATAGTGCTAGGCATGACTATTAGATTATCTTCCATGGACCATACACCCATAAGAAATTCAAACCAAAACAAACTGAAAACACTGGTTATAAAAATCCCCCATGTTTATTTCTGACAAACTTCCCTTCTCCATGTGACTATTTCTGTGGGTTCACAGAAAGCCACGGTGCAGTTCAGTGGTGTTCCAGCATCAGAGAACACCCAGACTGTCCCCACGGAGTACAGCTCATACCTGCACACCCAAAGCAAAGCACCTGCCAGCAGTGAAACCAGGCACAGCTACCCTGCCTGCAGCACAGATGTGCCTGTTCAGGCTGATGGTAACGGTGATCAAGGCTCTGTACTCAAAGAGCTCCTTCTCTCAGCCCATCACCATGTCCATCCAGCAGCCACAGCCAGTTGGCCTCCACTGTAGCAGAGCAGATATAAATACATTTGCCCCTTTGTTCTCTGAGAAGTACCCAGGCCAACAGGATCATCACTGGTACCAACACACCAGGCAATTCTGTCACGTTAAGGAAGTGATTCACAGCATATTGTGGTTTTGAAGCTGCTCATCTATACCAGCTGAACCAGACAGGTTTTCTCCTACCACTTCCTAGCAGTATTAATTATTATTTTAACATTTTAATAATAAATACTCATCTCCCCTTCACTTAGAAAAAAATATTTCTGCTTTTAATGCTCCTCTGAATCCTTAATCTTGTCTTCAAGAACATTATCTCTTCTATTAGGATGATGTGTGTGTGCATATGCACAAATAGTCAATCACTCATTCCAGTTTAGCTCACTGTTCCTGAGGCACTCCAGAAAAGCCCAGAAACAGCTGAAATTCTCAGTTAAAGCTGTTTCTTCAGACCATGATACAACATGATCCATTTGATGAAGCGGCCAAAAAACTGGAGTCATTTACTTCTGTAACACCGGTTAACACTGGAAGTCTCACTGAGATCAATTTCAATCTGCCATTTATTACTGCTTCAAGAACTCCACACGCCTTCAAGAGAATCTACAGCAAACCCTTGCCCTTTCTATCTCCTCCATACCCGAGATCACAAAACTAATATGTCACAAGCCTTAAGAAGATACTGCTTTGCTGTTGACTCAGATTGCTTCCAAGCAGCTTTGCACACAAAGCTATCACTGCATTACATCACAGGGACCTCTTAAACCTGCAGCATGAGGCAGCAATAATGCACACAGAACAGCTGGCAAACAGGGTGCATTCCAGCAAGATATTTTGCAGATTCTCTTTAGAGGAAAACCTTTGTCTTCCTCTTAATGTATGGCTACCATAAATGTTTCATGAACATAATGTTTTATGTGGGTGCTAAGTAAGAAAAAGACAAAAAAGAGTTGCTACTTGCAGTAAAACAACTGAAACCCTGCGCCAGTGAATGAAAGTATTTAAACCAAACATCTGCACATACATAGATACACTACAAAAAATATTCCCATTGATCAACCAAAACATTACTGGGCTACATTTGACAATTCCATCTTATTAATATCATATCAGCAAAAGATTTCATAATAGAGCTGCAGCAGTGTGAACCTCTACAGAATTGCAGGAGACAGGAGAGAAACCAACCTCACTCAGAACAAACCAGAGACTTCACAGAACTTGACCCCAAGGAAATTTGGATGCACTAGTGCATCAATTTCCTTGCCTTTGCAGTGTGTGAAAGGACATTTGAGCTGGACATGAAGCAAATTGTAAGAGCAACAGATAAGCATTTTGCAAATTAAAAGGGAAACACCAAGCAATAAATCACCTACTTGGCTTCAGAAAAAAATTACTTATAGTTTTTGAAGAAAACAAACCAAAGCAATTTACTTGTTTAGTGAGAAACACCTCACTTTCACCATTTTGGCTCCAATTCAGTAACATTTAAAGAATTCAAGAGTTAAGTTCATGTTTAAGCATGAAGTTAAAGCCAAGAAATAAAAATGGGCTGTTGAGTCAATATAAAAAGAACACAGCATTAAACCAAAAGCACTGATGGCTGAAACCTCACACACCCAGCTGGGCACAGAGGATGAAACTTAACAGTGTGAAGTAGGAGCCTCTCCTACACTAGCTAAGAAATCCTGCTCCAAAGTCAAGACCACAATGGTGCTATCCACATTTATTTGTCTGTGTCTTGAGCACAAAGTCAAAATGTCACCTAGGCTGCCCAGGGGCTGCTTTTACCTGCAAGTTCTCATGGCACCCATCAATGCCTGCCACTCTGCTGCTGCTGAAGGGACCCCACAAACCCTGTGTCAGCTACACTCCACGCCTGCTGGCACCTGGCCTTTCACAGCACCCACTGCACCAGGGTGAAACTGCAAAATTACTTTTTAGGGGGCCACCTCCGTCTGAGATTAATTTTGTCCAAGGTGCAAATCGGTGCAAATCTTCCAACCTCACCCGTTCTGTGATATCACAGCCTGGGTAGTTTTAGACCTCTGCTTCAGAAACATGAACTACTATAGCACGGGAAGAAATCAGCCTGTTTAGCATCCAATCCTAAATTATGAAAAACACAACAAATACTTTCTGCTGTTGTTGTTCATGTTGTTCACAAAGGAAGGAGATAGGGAGAAGTGCTGTCCCTTAATGCTATTATAGTGCTGCAGTACTCCAGGCTCTGGAAAGGTCTGCAGATGCTGACAGGGGAGCAGTCTCTGCCCCAAACGGGATGTCCAACCAAGCCAGCCTGCTTGGTTCTAAAACAAACCAGCAGCTTCCAAACACTGATATTTAAACAAATCAAACCTCACTCACAGCCCTCTGAGCCACCTGGCTCTTTCTGCCCTAAGCTTCTCAGGATAGCAAAGCCAATTAAAATAAACAGATTTATGATGCTCACAGCCTTTTCTGCATCGGGACCATTCACGGAGTGCTTACCAAAAAACAAAACAAAACAAAATTCCCAAAGTACAGAGGCAGTAAGGCCTGTAGCCAAAACAGCTGAAGTTACATTGCAGGAAATACTTGAGGGATGCTGCTCACAATGGGCGATTTCCTGCAGCTCCAGCAGCCCCTCTCCCCCGGGACAGCCCCACAAGGGCTCCAGAGCATTACAGCCAAGCTCAGGTTCACAAAGCTCCAGCTTTAATCAGTGGCACGATGAAAACAGGGGCAATATTAACTACAGGTAAATCAGTGCCCTGTTTTCCCCACATGCTCCCTTCTTGTCCTCTGCAGCTGGAGAGCAGATTCACAGAATGCTCTGCACTGGGAGGGACCCACAGGGACCATCAGAGTCCACAACATGGGCCTCTGCATCTGAACCACTGGCTGTAACGATTTTAAATGGAAAAAATTATAAAAAGGGATATATTTATAAGGCCAGAAGCATTTTTTCCCATACACCATAATTACTTCTATTCATACTTTTAAATTATACAACATTTAACAAGGACTATACTCTGGTTAAAATGGAAGGCAGTTTACAAGTGTGACGTTCACTGGTCTATAAAAAGAAGGAAAAAATAGGAACAAGATGAAAACAAAGCCAAAAATCCATCCACACCATTAAATTATCATTTTCCTGTCACCACCAGTTTATTCTGACCATATGAACACTGGCATGTCATTCTTTTGCTTTCACAGGAGGGAAGACAGAGCTCCACTGAAATCAGAACAATACAGATGTTATCATAAGGCACACAAAACTGCACCCAAGATATAAAACAAAAATTCTGCAGTCCACTGGCAGCCCCAAATTCAGACTATAGGCTGGGGGGGATTGTCCCACAGGTACAGCTTACAGAACACAGCAGCTATCTATCCCTACAGCTCCATGGAATGCACAGCAGTTTAATCAGAGCTGGACTGGAAATTCTTCATGGCCAGGTCTGTGCTTACCCAGACACGGTGCAAAGTCTCTCAGGCATTTGTTGTGCTACATAAAGCACTCACTGGGTTGATGCTACAAATCCGTACATTTTTAAGAATTATGTCAAGGTACGTTTTGCCTTCATTATTTCTTAGATCACAAAGAAGCACTATCCCAACCACTTTTCCCCCCCTGAGTGAAATAAATCACAGCATTCCACCCTTCCCCTACTGAAGTCTGTGGGCACAGGCTCAAGCTCAGACTTTGCATACTTTTATTTGCCATTAGCTAGTTACTCCCACACAGAGTGAACCTGGACTACTTTCATAGTCACCTGCATAAATGTTTTGTCAAACCACAAAATTGCAGGAAAAAATGAATGAATGACCATTACAAATCCATTTGGGCTACATCATTATCATTTCAGACTGCAACCAAATCCCATTTTCCCTTTGCAAATTCAATTCCCATCAATAGCCCCATACATCAGTGGCTGCTCCTGTTTGTGGACTCATTTTTTACATTAAAAAAATTGAAATATTACTGCCAATGTAAAATAGGGAAACCGCATTTTCAATTCCCAACACTTGTGCTTCGGGGAAAAAAAATAAGAAATACAAGGTACGGGGAAGAAATGCAAATGACTGCACTGCTATCAGCTGTGTATTACCCCAGTGACATTAACATACTTCATATCTCTGGTTGCACACTTCAGATGAGGAAAAAAAGCCCACTACATTGCCATTCAAGTAAATTCTTTTATCATTTTACTGAATATTAGTTTACTCTTTGGGTTTCTAGGTTTCTATTCTATTTACCCAAAAACCAAGCAGGGATGTGTCTTTCTACATATGTAGTTTTAATCTAATTTGGCAATTTTTCTCCCATGACCAACATGGGTAACAAGCTAGATTTCAGGTGCAACGCTGCTTTCCAAGTGAGAAGGCAAAAAATCCGAAATTTAAAGAAACACCACACACACACTGAAAGGGTTTGACAACTGCTTGGTGTGCCAAATCTCTTCCACCCATGGAAGCATCTATTCTATGGAGCATCACAGAGCAATGAAGTCAGCAGGAGTCAAAACTCTAGACTTCTCAGAAAAAAAACAAACAAACAAACAAAAAATGTACTCCATCATTATTACAGCTACC
Source organism: Nicator chloris (assembly GCA_013400495.1). Taxonomy (NCBI): domain Eukaryota; kingdom Metazoa; phylum Chordata; class Aves; order Passeriformes; family Pycnonotidae; genus Nicator; species Nicator chloris. Next base: position 56,550 of record WAAE01014429.1, on the reverse strand, counting down.
AGCACCCAGCACATTCAGTGACTGGCACTGAATTTCAGCATCTGTGCTGCATGGATAATTCAGGCACGTTAGCTGACCGCTTCTGGTAAACACTCATTTCATTTGGGATGTGCTGCAATGCAACAGAACAGCTCTTGAGGGAATTAGAGCAGGCAGGTAGTTCCTGCCAATCATTTCAAGGGTCCATTCTCACACCAACAGACAGAGGATTCAGACACCACGCCAATTAGTGCTAATTGTAGTTTTCTCCAAGTCCCTCTGCAACCAAAGATGACAGAGACTTCATATGTGCTTCTTAACGTAAGTGGCAACACTAATTTTGTTCACTTCAAAATCCTTTTTGAACGTCGAACTCTAAGCTTGATAAATAAGTTTACCAGGTTTTCAAATGGCACAAGTACCTCTCTTCTAAGGAATCTACTCAAGTATTTTTCTTTACCTCAGTGTCACAGCTACCTGAATAGGAAATGGTTGTTCTGTAGGTTTTCACGCCGCATTTCCCTAAACAGAAGGCTGTGAATCTTCAGAGACCTTGACAAGAAGAAATGATAAAGTGCCAGACTCTGGTGCTGCACATGGGGCCAAAGGACCTTCTCCAGCAGTGGGAGCACCCAGGGCTGTGTGTGAAACACCCTTGGGACACAGCAGGAGAGCAGGGCTGCTCTGCCACACCCCAGGAGCTTCTGTGCCCCCAGCAGCACCACCTTTCCCTCCCTGCCTGCACACACTGCTCTCTGGGGCTGTAGGAGCCCTCCCCACGCACGGAGGATTTTGGATGTCAGGAGCTGCTCACTCAGGTTCTCCTTCCCTCCCTGGCAGGCAGGAATCTGCTCAGCTCTACCAAGAGCTGCCCACACTTTCCTGAAGGGCCACAGGTAATCACAGACTGAGCACAACAGAGCGACAAAATCTTGGGAGTTCAATTCAGGCCAATGCTGTCATATCCATCAGTGGGGAGCTTTAAAGGCAAAGGTTACTGGGGACAAACACGACCTCAGTTTCTCCAGTGAAGTATCTGTATCATCTGTGAAATCCACAGTGAAAGATAATTATGGCTCAAAAAGGACATTTTGGAAACAGTTTTTATACCTCAGTTTCATACCGATCCTACAAACATCAAAATCAGTCTAATAAGATTCCCCAGTGTCCATCCACCCAGAGCCCTTCAAGCAACACAACTTAAGACCAAAACTGGATTTGCTGCCAACATTTCATGCCTTAATCATTGCATATTTAAATACACACATCTACAAAACAAATGTCCACAGACCACAAGCCTTAAAAAAAAAGAAAAATGTTAACAATTAATTAAACCAGTTCTCATTACCTCAATTTCCATCTGCAATTATAATCATTTCCCATTTAAAATATCTACCACATTTTATTCTTAATTAAAAATTACATCCTTGCAATGAAGTGCAATACGAATTAACAATTCAAATGTTATCTATGCAAATTCATTAGTCCTTTGATTTTTTCCCCCATTTATGCAAAGTCATGTATAGGTTTATTTTTATTAAGCTTGTATAACTTCACTCAACGTCTTCTGCTGTGAACTCTACACATATTTCAATCCAAGGACACAGAAATAAGTTGTAAATTACACAATTCCTTTTCAAGTCTCATACCATTCATTTAAGAATCAATACATATGTGAAGAGGTGTCTTTCCTAAATAATTACCAAAAAAAACCCTGCAATTTTAAGATTCAAAGACATGTTAAGTTTCCAATGGTTTTGACAACAGCCATTTCTTCAGGCCCTGCTGTGTAAAGCCATTGGAGAAATTACTGTAAGACAACAAAAGCCCATCTCTAAATTAGCTTTGCCTGCACTCAGAGTTCAGTGACTCAACTCCTCAACACGACTCTCTGCCCTCAACTCTCCCACAGGCATCTCTTATCCAATTTGGTTTCATCTCCCTCAGCAGTGTTCTGAACTTTTACCCCAGATTTAAAATTTCTTCCTGCTTCATCAGCCAAGAGCAAACTCAGACTCTCCAAGTGAACAAACCCAACACAAAGCATTACTGCCTTAGAACCTCAACTGTTTGCCTGCAGTGTCTGTCGATTTCCAAGGAATTCGGCAACAAAGCAGCACCAAAAGGGTGACTCTTTTCCAAGTCTACACCTTTCAGCACCCACTTTGCATTGAGAAAACCCAAGAGTGTAAAAGCTGTTTAATAAGAGCATCATTAGAATGCTACATTCAGAATGACACATCCTACCAGCAGCAATCCCTACCTCGCCCAGAGGCACTCACCCCCCGATGCAGCAGGGAGCTCAGGGAGCACAGGACCAGCTGAAACTGTGCCACACAAGGGGCATCTCTCAGCAAGGATCAGGCAGCTCCAAGAAGATCCTGTGACTCCGTGCTCCAGCTCCCCTGCCAAGAGAAGGCATTCTGCAGCTGGGAGGAATTAAGGCATCACACAGTGAGCTCTCCTCAGCTGTGTGGTCGTAAACCCAGGTTATTCAGAATGGCAATTAGCTGGGGATGCTCAGTCAGGGAGCAAGCAAAGGTGGCCAGATGCTGCACAGATAAGATCCACACGCAGATTATCATTACAGAGCAGAAGATGAATTTTTCAAGGTCCAGAGGGCAGTGCAATGGCTTTAAACAGAGTATATACTTACGAGGCAATTAGATGTGTCAATGCGAGGCACAAGAAAAATGCAGCAGATTGCAGCAAGATCTGCAGTTTACCAAATTACAAGGACAGATCTTGAAGTCAAATTATACAAACACAATTACACAAATTACACTGTAACCTTCAAAGGAAGAGGTCTTCATTGTATTCCAAAAGCCTCATTGTGTTTTATTAATAAATTCTGGCAGGACAAAGTTTGAAGTAATGCATTTATTTCAGTGGCTAGTTTAAAACTGCCTTTATTCAATGATCTTTTTCTGTCATAACCTCCTTATCTAATTTAAACAGAGTGCATTCTCTTGCTATGAGTGTAATTTTCATTTAAGTTGTTATAACTTGTGCACAAAGGAATATGTCAGTTCAGCTCACCAGCCAATACATTCTCCTGTGCTATATGTGAAAATTAGACTACTTATATATATGAGAGTCACTTTTTTACAAAAAAGGCCAGATAGCATCAAGCCCCATACAGCACACCTGGGAGTGTCACAGGACATTTTTACACAAACACTTACTCCTTTTTCTTTCTTTCCCAACCTGCAAAGACTGCTTGAGATAAAAGCAAGCAGAAAGGACTAAGATCTGAAGGCAGTTCTCTGGCATTGTCTTCTCCCTCTCACTCTTTCAGAAGAAAACACGTATGAAGTCTCTGTCTCCCCCTCCAATTATGTCACTTGTCCTCTGCTAACTCTTATCCATGTTTAAAAAAAATCAAAAAACAACCTTCTACCCACGATTGTAATTGGAGGAGCTTTAAATAGGTAATTTAACCTTGGGAGGATGTTCATTTCCACTGAGCATATCTCTCCAATCTATGAAACAGACAAACCCTTTCACCTGAGCATGCCATTCTTTAATTGTGGCAGCACTGTGAGATAATGCATTTCAAACAGTTGATCAACCCGCGGAGAATATGAATGCCCAAATATTTAACAGACAATGATGCCTTTTAACATGAAAACTCAGGCTTGTGAAGATGGTTATTGCATGATCAACAGCATCCCAATACCACCACACAGAGACAATTTATTTTACACACCACAACTGCTTTCTCAGAAACTAATCAGTAATTCACACCTGTATCGTTTTTGATCGTCTCAGCCACTGCATATCAGTTTACCAGCTCACAGCCTCTCTCAGAAGAGGTTATCTGATTAAAGAGAAATGGGAAGACTACTGCTATTTGTCCTCTATGAAAAATCCCACCAGCTCAGTATTGATGCTGATTTCATGATTATGGAACTCCAGAGCAACCCAGATTTATCCTGCAGCCAGCCTTAGAGAAGCTGAAAGGACGAAGGTGCAGCTGTAGCATCCCCTAGGTCAGAGAAGCTCAGATAACACTGAGGAAAGGCTCCTTTATTCTGAAGTGTAGCATGGTCTGGATAAGACAGGTGCGTCCAAAAGGAATTCAAGCCATTAAAGGAAAAAAACATTCCCTGGAGAATACAGACCTTCTCTTCTTCATTGTCAATGTACTCATACTCAGCACTGCAAGGCCTTGGGACCCCTAGGGACATCTCCTGGTATGATAAACATCACCCACAAAGATACCAGAGTCCTCCCAAGCACCTTGGACTGAACCACTCAGTTCAATCTGTTGCTGTGCAGAAAAAACTTCTTCTTGTCTTGCTTCCCAAGCAGAGGAATCAGGTAGGCTGACACCTGCATGTACAACTCCCAGGCCAAGAAGGCCTGGCTGCTCTCCCACTCTGTCTTTACACAGATTACAGCAGGAGGAAGTCCGGCCATTTGAAACCTAAACCGAGCTCAGCACAACCAGCTGCAGCACAGAAGTTGACCTCCTCCCTTGCCACAACAGTGAGAAGCCATCCTGGGTCTTACCTGGGCATACACCTGCTCATCCTTGTGCAGCAGGTCTTGAAAGCACCACCAAATACTTTGGCAGCACTCTGCTGAGCCAGAGTCTGGGAGGGAGAAAGCACAGACACCTACTCAGAGCCTCTCATCCAAACACACGAGACACAGGAACATAAAGAGCCAGAACAGGCTGTGTTTTACAAGTGTACTGTGAAGAACATGGTCCAAATAGTTCAAGTGTAATTAAACTTAAATGCTTCAAAGCAGGAGTGACTTTGGTCAAGGGAGAGCAGAGGAGTCCAGTTTGCCAGTCAGAGGTGTGATGTGTTCACACTGGCCTTCACTGCTGGGATGGGGTATCACATTCAGCTGCTCTGTAGATGTCAGATCCAACCCCAGAAATAAAAGCTACAGCAATTCAACCAGGTTCAACATCCTGGAACTGATGGAAATGCAGACTGTCCTTTGAGAAGTGCTGGTTACACACAAGCCAACTTAAGAAGGTATTTTTAGCATGTTTGCTCAGCTTCATCATCTCAAAGAACAGCTCTGGCCCAGTCCATTGGCCCAGCCCTTCTCAGGACATGGGAACAGCAGGAGACACTGAGGTCTCCAGGGGCAACACAGCCCACCACTCTCAAAGGTCTGCGTTCCTCCAAAGCAAGGTTCAAAGCAGGACACCAGAAACTATCCTGTTTAAAGTCCTCCAATACAAAGTCTCCCATAACCATGGTAGGGTTCAGTCTTTTTTCCTCAAAATTATCAACAGGTCCTTTCAATTTGTTTATGCTTGAGCAAATCACCTATGATCTGGTACATCATGCCATGCAATTGTCACATGTAGAATTCCCCCATGTTGCACAGTGAGAATTCTGGGTCTCACAAACACTCCTGGGATGGCACCAAACAGAAACTAGGGAAGGAGTGACAAAGAAAAACACAGCTGAAGTTGAGATTTAAATACATGTTGAACTGATTTTTAGAACACCGAAGTGTATTTTACATAGACTCTGTTGCCACTATTTCTACTGCTTTTCCTTGAAACACTGAAGAAAATATATAGTTGGCAAAATAGAGCCCAGACAGAAAAAGGGAGAAATCTGGCTGTGAACATGATTGTCCAAATAGCTTGTTTCTTCAGTGCTTTTCCTCATTGCAAAAAATGTGTCCATAGGCATTAGTGTTTGAAAACAAGCAATCTCCACACATTTCCCTTCCATGACACGAGCTGCCCAAACTGATGAAGCAACATATAAACTATAAAACATCAATGCCACTGTAGCTTTTCAGGGAAGAAACTGCAATGAAATATCATTGTCCTCTATCAACATAGCCTGTGGTAGATAAGTTTTTTCTTGTCAATGTTGCAATAAATCATTCACCAGTCAGATTTCATCTGATGTTGCACCATCACTCTCAAGGTAGAAATCTCCACTGCCTGAAGGGGGACTTTTTTCAAGACCAAAACCAATAGTCCTGTGTAACCAGCTACCTGTTTCTATGTAGTGTAGCCTTTCTCCACCACTTCAACCCTGGTGCAAAATTAACAGGTGTCATCAGCTCTTATTTGGACACCTAGAGTTCTGGCTTCAAAAGTCAACAGAAAAGTAACAGCAAAAGATTCAGCCAAAAGAATCACAAGGCCAGCTGCTTTCAGTAGCACCCATCAAAGAGGCTTCTTGCCCTATAAAGCAGCCTCGTTACTTGGTTGGACAGGATTATTCTTGGGGAGGGAAGGAAAAAAAAAAAAAAAAGGAGCCAAACTGATTTTGCAATGGTGTCTCTAATCATGGATTCAGACAGACATTATGAATCCCCAGGGAAAAATCAGTTCTACTCTACTACTACAGTATCTGCTGAACATTTCTTCTATTCCACCTACTGCTTTACTAATGGAAAAAACCTATTCCTGTATATAGTTCCTAAGCTTAATTATTATTATGCCAGTATTTAAAAGCAGTTGTATTCATAAATAAATATATTTATAACAACACATAGCAACTTAGGACCTTCGGAGTGCTCAACAGACCAGACAGTGATCCAAGAGCATCAGAGCATCCTCCTTACCAGAGATGATAAATATCTGAGAAATCAGGTCCAGGTGTCTGGAAAACTGGTCCAGCTGCTCACCTGCAGGGGGATGGATGACACAGCTACCACAGCCATGCATCCAGGACCCCAAACTCCTCCCTGCAGGCCAGCTGAGGCCTGGACAGCAAACACTGCCTGAGTGAAAAGGCCCAGCTACACCAGAGAGGGACAGGGCACAGGAAGGAGCCCCTGGTGCAGGGGGAGGATTCCTGCAGATGAGAGGCAGATGCCTACAGCAAGGCCAGCACAGTGCTCAGGAAGGCAGCACTGCACCTCGTGCTGGGGTTTGGTTCTGCAACCAAGAGAACGACTCAGGGACCCACAGAGCAAAGACAGTCGAGAACCACAGAGCAGTGACCATCAGAACAAGGCATTAGCAGAAGACAGACAAAAATGAAAGGACAAAGGAATAGCAAAGCAACTCTCTGAAGTTATTGATAGTTCTGAATAATATACAGTTCTTCAGTCTAAGGTATTTCTACGAGATGCTGCAAATACTAAAGACACTAACACTACATTATCCTTAGAAGCCCAGCCAGAAGGTCTCTGGAGCTCTTTTTTCTTATATACCCAATCCCACAGCATTAGCTCCTTCACAGCCACCTTGGCACCACTGTGGTGTCATCCTGGGAGGCAGGACAGCAGAGTCACATCCTAAAACACACAGGTGAGCAGGCCTCTCACACAGCACTAGTCTGAAGACAGCAAGGGCAGGCAGAAAGGTCCAGTCTTTGCTGATGCTGCCTGTATCAATCACAGCAAAAGTCAGTGAAAGGCACCAAGGGAAGCACTGGACAGTTCAGCAGCTTTCCAGAGCAGACAGCACACTACCCCTGGCTTTGATCCTTTATTTCACTCAGTACTGGCTGCCCAGCCAGCCAGCAGAAATGGTGTTCACCAAAGCCATGTATTTCACGTCCACCTCACCAAGAAAGAACACTTCCAGTAAGGCCCACGTGCTTCAACATAATTTCCAATACAACTGAAAGTTGCAAATCCCAGGATGGCCTTTACTACACAAATAGAAGCAAAAAGGCAAATCAGAAGCAAAGAGACTGTAAAACTCAAACTGTAAGGCCTATGTCTCATCCTCAGTGTACATAGTTTAGAAACATCTGCTTTTGCAAAGAAAGAGCACTGCTTCATTCAATGAAGTGCTCATAGCCTCAGCTCAACTGAAAGCACAACTGTCAGATACATTAATAATTCTGTCCTGATCTTCAGCTCTTTAGCAAGTGAACTTGTTACTGACAGGGTGCAAATGAGAAAAGCTGGAGTTGTTACTCATTGACAGTGTGCATCTTACAAACCTCATCTGTCTCTCCCCAAAATACCGGATTGTGTCTCCCAAACACAGGAGTGAACAGGGGAATGCAATCTCAAACTACAGGAATGAAGAGTCATTGACCAAGACAGAAGTCAAAACTGGAGAGTGTGAAGGTGTAATCAAGATTACTGTGAAACTGTAAGACTCCTCAGAGCCAATGAAAAAAGTTAATTCTCTTCCCAAGTTGGTTTTCACCTTGGAAACTAATTGTTGAAAGAGAAAAGGTCACACTGCTTAATAGCATGGAATAGGGAAAACAGTACATGTAGATAGTGTTTGACATGAAGTATTAATTACCTTTTAGCAGAGCATCTGTTTGTGCTGTGATGTATTACTCCTTACACTGAACCATGGCTTGGGATTCACTTAAGATGGGTGCCACTAGCATGTGGAAAAGTCACTTCTACCTTACATCCCTGGATCACTGGATCCCAGGTGTGCTTATATATTTTTAAACACAGCTGGTTTCTTGGCACATAAACATGAATTGCTGCGTGGTTTTAAGTTATTAGTTAAACAGAAATGCGTTGTTGTTCTGTTAGCAAATTCAAGAAATTCACACACAACTCCTATGCTGCCTCCAAGGGTGAAGGAAATGGGCTCTTCATCATGTCACCTAGTTACTAATTATGTTTTGTTCCTACAAAACACTACTTTAGCTGTTAAGAGAACAGTCTCTTGCTTTGATTACCAGGGTAGCCAGATCTGCCTTTTCTTGCCCTTGGTTTGCCCTCTTCCTTAACTCATAAACATATCTGAACCAAAGCAAGCAGAAAGAAAAGGTGAGAGAAAAACGAACCCAAGAAATTAAAGTAACAGGTATCTCATAACACTTGAGCACTTCAAAGGAAGGTCAAACAGGAAATGAGATTTAGACCAAGAAAAAGCTCTTTTTGTTCAGAATTAAGCATTCCAAGAATTTTTCCACATTTCTTAAATGACAAGAAGCATTGAGCAAGATCACCACAACCCAAACAACCACATGATAAAAATACAGGCGTTAATTTTTCCAGCAAACCACCAAGGATGATGTCCTGCACCCTGTGATCAACTCGCAGGAGCAGCAACACTTCTTCTTCTGGACATTTCATCAGAGCACTGCCTTCAGATATTTCCTCCAGTATTATGTTATGGCTCACCACTGCCTTACCTGGGAAGCCCCAGCACTGCTGCAGTGTGAATTCCATGTTGAATTTGACTCAGGGTAATTGTTATTGCTGGCAATCTGCTGGCTGTGGGGTAAAAGCCAGCTGACAACACAACAGCTTCTTACATGAATTGGCATAATGCAGAAATATCCTAGCCAAAGACTGAGAGCACAGAGACCCAGACTCTGCTTTTTCCACTGGAAGTCATCCCTGCAGATCACTGCCCAAATGTGCCAGGGAAAGGCTGAGCTACCTTGCCAGTGCAGGACTCCAGGGTCTCAGCACTCACTACAGCCCACAAGGTATTTTTAAACTACTTCTACCTGCCAAGTATTTTTTTACTGCATTTATTTCTCAGTGATGACTTAGAGTAAGTGCTTATTTTTAAATCATATTTGACATTTTGTTAGGTACATTGGAAAATAAACCAATTCCTACATATGCAAAAACTAGGAATTAATGAGGCCTGGCAATTATCTTGATGGAAAGAACCAAGTGACTTAGTTGAACATACAGAGACTGACTAAAAAAAAAAGTCTCCTCTAGTAGTTAAAAAACAAACGAAATTGCTTCTTATTGATTTTAATTTAGGTTGAAACACTAGCTGTCTCTCCAACAAAGCCAGAAATGGAAACAACTATAAATGAGTACAAGATGTGATAAGATAGACAGATTCTTAAGCAATCTAGTGTAGAGATGACCTCCAGTTTAGACAGTAGTTAAAATATGATATCATATGTATGGATCAATAGGCAAGTTTGCATTTGTCTCAGCTCCAAAAGCTGGAGAGCTACATTCTCTTTTCTTTAGCTACTCTAAAATGTTGTCCAATTAAGCTCTGGTTGTTTTTTTTTCCTTACAGATCCTCTAGATTCTAATTTACAAATAAAATCAAGAGAAGCAATTAAATGTTTAGTACTATCAGCATGTTTCCCCAAGTGATGCACATGTGGAACAGAATAGAAGCAGTCCAATCTTGATACAGGAGAATGGGTTACAAATTGAAATACGTTCCCATTACCATGGCTCGCAGGCTTCGCGCTCCATCGAGTCCCAGAAGCAGCAGCAGGCTGCCCAGCCCTGCCCAGCACAGGAGCCTGCTCCTCCAGCCCCAGGCTGCAGCAGCTCTGACCCCCTGGGTGCAGCCTCCAGAGACACCCAGCAGGGGCTCAGGGTGCACAGGAAGAGTGTGTGCAGCTCACAACACTAAAAGGGACTTGTGGTGATGGCCGTCCAGCCCATCACGTTAAAGGCTAATTAAAACCTTCCTGGCAGACTGCCTGGTCACTCTGCTCTGCTCTCCAGACAGCATGCACTGCCAGGGCCTTCCTGAAGCACACCAGAATATCAGGATTCATCAAGCATGATTTATGATCCTTTCAGCATGCCAGAACTTGAGTCAACATTACTTGGTAGGTAGGGACCAGGTCTTCCAGCGGTTTTTGTGAAGGCTCCTATATTTAGAAGGCAGGTCCCCCTCTCTCCTTTAGCCATAAATATCTCTCCACTTTCTCACATACCTCTGCATACCTCAGGCTCTTCGCAGATAATATCAGCTGAGGGAGAAAGGACTGTTTTTTCCTCATTTGATACATGATGCTAATCAGACACAATCAAGGTAAAAAGCTGAATGCATCCAAGGGAGGCCACCCTAATGGAAACAAGGTCACAGTAACAGAGCAGATCTAAATTCTGGCAAACTGCTCAACATCCAGTCCCCCACCAACTTCCAGCAGAGGAGGAAAAGAAACACTTTCTACCAAAAGCAGCAGCACAATTAACATTACCAGGGGGAGGGTATGGCCGGCAAACCCTGCCCCCACATTCCGAGAAAACCTGTGCCTCCGTGGGATTGCAGACCCTGCACCCACACTTTAACTCCCACTCCACGTGTCTGATGAAGCTCATTTCTTACCCACACCCAGGTCACCACACAAGGGTGGGAAGTGTGGCCAGAAGGTCACCAGCAGGTTCTGGAGCTGTGTGAAACCTGCAGGGCATGATGTCTGTCAGGAGTCAAAGCCTGAGTTACCCTCTTTGGATACCTCCACATCACCTGGACTGGTAGAGGATGTGTGGGAATCCAAAAAGGCAAAAGGGTTCTTAGGAAGTGTAAAGAAAGCCTCAGGAGGTAGAGAAGAGAGCTGAGAAAAAGGCTGGGAACTTTAAAACTTTCCCCAAAAAAGCTAAGAAATTAGGATACAAGAAAAATACATTTATATTTATCATAAGGTACAAGAACAAGGACTAACGGATGGTCCAGAGTGTGTTATGTTCTAGATATATACCTTGCAAAGACAGAAAATTTTCAATCTTGAATTATTGTGTATTGTTGCTTTAGTTCATAGAGGCCTTTTGTTCTTATTTAGCCCCACATGGTATCTTTTATGATTTGCTAAAGTAATAGGACACTAAACTCTTTCTTGTTAATTATGAGATAGAAAAATCACTATAAAATGTTAGTGTTTTAGCAGCCATCTCTTTCCTGATCTAGCTTTGCATGGGTTCTGTTGTTTCTTCTGTATCCCTTGCTTATTGCTTGTGATACAAACAAATAATAAATCCTGAGACTGCAAACTGGATCGGTTCCCATCCTGTTTTTCCTGAGACGCAAATCAACTTCCAGCAGAATGGTGGATTGCTACTCCCTTAAAAACTGTCCAGCTTAGAAAGGAAACAAACAAAACCAAAAGAAATTATCTGAGACACTAAGACTGCAGAAGACTTAAGCCTTTCTTTCTATTTCTAAAATTGCCATTATAGCAGCATTCAAGCTACATTTAAAAAAAAAAAGCGGGGGGCAAAGAAGATGAATTTAAAGAGTTTATGAAAATAAAGTTATAAATCCTAAGAAGCAGTGATCCAGGCCACATCCACTGAATAGCAGAGTATTTTGTTCAGCATTGACTCCAATAATGATCTAGAAGTCATACTAGGCAAACAATCAACATGAGCTCCCTTGCTGTGGCAGAAAAATAGGCCACTGAAAATCCCTGGACAAACAGGAAGGGCAATAGCACTGCACATACATAATATGAACAAGACCAGTGTTCAGTTCTGGTGTGCACCTTTCTAAAGAAAAAAAAAACCTGACAAAAAATTGTTCAAAGACTGGATAAAATCTCATGGCAAAGGCTGGTGGAGTTCAGTCACTGGGTTAACCAGGACATTGTAACATGGTTTGATCCTGAAGTGCAAGAACTCCCGTGGTAACAAAATACCAGAGGGCTCTTTAAACTAGCAGAGAAAAGTGAAACAGAGTAGAAACAGTTGTTAGAGTAGTTGTCTACTTGTAGTTTGATCTCCAGTAATTCAAGCACCACCTTTTTTCGTGGCCTATTTATTTTGGTAACTACTTTGTTCATAGAAAGAAGTTTGGTATAATTTCAAAATGGGCACCAAACAAATAATTGATTTAAAAGAGACAACTGACAACAATTCCAAGGACTGATACATATGATAAAGCATGCTCCAGAAAGCCAGAATTTTAATGGACAGACTGGACACTTCTGCTTCACCACAGGCAGACTCCCACTACGAGGTGGTTTTGCATTTCACCACACAGTAAAGGAGAAACTTCCAGAGAAGTATAAAGACAGTATTAAAGCAGCACCCCTTTAACACAAGGCCATGCAATGGCAATATTGACAATAACAAGCATGGTTGTGTTTCAGAATATTGTCCTGATGAGGGTTATGGGACACATCCTCACCTGGTGAAAGCTGCCACAGCAACAGCAGCATCTGTCGTGCTGTGACAGTGTGCAGCAGCTGAGGATCTGCCACTGCACCAAGAGAGGAAATTACAGAACTTGTACATTTTGCATTCCCAGTGTGCAAATTGAACAATGAATTAATTCACAGTAAACAGGAGGGAAGCGCTTTGCATAAACAATGTAGTAAGAAACAATTTTAAAAGTCTCAGTTTCTGAAACTGCTGTCACTGAGCACAAACTTTTAACACGTACCTAAATAGCTAAAACTGAACAAAGGTGTCACTTCAGAACACAAACAGTTATACAGAAACCATATAATCTGATGCAAAACCCTTGGGCAAAGAAGGAAAAATAAACAACTAATTTTAGAACCTGAACACTCCATTAGCACTTCTCTCTAATTAAAATATGATGCAACTGCTGTCAACAGGCAAATTTTACTTGTATTTTAAGCATGAATTTAAATACAAAATACACAAGCTACTGCACTGTAACAATAAGAACTACCTACAAGTAGAATGGAGGCCAGCAAGAAGTGACATTCACCTGGTTCTCTGTGCCTATCCAGGGAATGGATGCAGTGTTAAAGAGACAGACATGCTGCACAATCCCTCATTTCTACTTGGACTGCAGTAAATCTATACCATAATCTCCAGAAGTCTAAAAGCACCTGAGTTATCTAAATGCCAATGAAAGTCTACAGAAAATTTAATCCTTAAGCTCAATTTTGATAGTAAAATCTACAGATGTAGATCTGTACTTAATTATTTGAAAGCTACTAGGTATCTTTCTTGTTGCCACGGAGCTGGGAATGGGGAGGGATGGCTGGACACAAGCCTCAAGCCGAGGCCACTAAACAGAGGTTTAATATAAACATATGTCTACAAAAAAGAAAATTCACTAAACTTGCCCTAAAAAGCTCTTTGTCAAAACCTATTTATTTCAAGATATGTATCACGAACTTCACTACCTCCTAAGATACAAACCAAATTCTTGTACAATCCAGAAAGGGAGAAGGAAGGTGGGGAAAGAGAAAAAAAGGTTGCTCAGGAAAGCATTTCTAAGCACACCAAACTGACAGAAAGGCAGAGAGTGGTTCTCAGTGATGGGAGTTGCTTCAGGGACATCCTTGTTTCAAAGAAATGTAGAGACCAAAAGAAAGTCATTTGCTTTCAGCTGAGGACCATCAACACGGGTCAGGACAGAACTGTTTCTATTTAGCTCTGCAGTAGAAAAATTACAGATGCAGGTGTTGACACAGCATTACCATCATATCCTGCTTATTCAGTGTGCACCTCTTCTCACACTGAAGTCCTCCTCCACTCTGGGACACCTAGCATTGGCCATCAACCAGCCTGGCAACCTCTCTGAGGACCTCCAGGTCTGACTTCAAACTGTTAAAAAACAATAATCCAAATAGCAATTAGTTTGGTTAAAGCAAGTCTTATAGCATTTCCTGTGTCTCCTACAAGCCTCCTGCAAGGACAGAAGATGGAGAGAGTGAGGTGTGGGAAAACTGAACAACTCCTCACTTTGCCTGAGAGAAGTTATCAGATAGCTTTCCTTTCCTGTCAGCAGAATAAACTGATTCCCAACAGAACTTTTAACAGCACTCTGTCAGGGAGACAGGCACATTTTATTTCAAAAAAAGAGAACAAAGCAGCTGCCACAAGACCAAATAACATCCTGCATTTTGTTCCTAAATATCACTGCAGCTCTTCAGGGCTCAAGGTTTCATTCATTACATTGCTGCAAGCAGAGAAAAGGATTTTTCAAAGGAGCTTTCCTAAGCTAAGCATCCAAGTCTCAAAACACCTAGATTTTCTTTAGAAAGGCCCCCACACTATGAATGCAAAGTCCCTCAAAGCAGGCACTGGACAGGACAAACATCTATCAGGCATCACTGCAGCATTTATGCATAGAAAAACTACAACACCCACGTCAATTGAGATTTTAGGTGCCAGTACTGCTGGCAGGTGCATGATGCAGCCATGTTTTACGTTTTAGAAAGTGGTTCTTCATTATTCAAATGACTTGATAATTAAGAGCACTAGTACTTCAACTCCCAAGCAAACTTGGAGATGCATAATGAAGCCACATTAAAAAAAAAAGGCCATACACTGACTGATTTTACTTTAACCATAGTTCACTTGAATGCTAATTCAAATTGCTGTAAAGTGAGCCATTCAATGTAGCAAAACACATCTTAGAGTGACTGCGTGAGCTTCTGAGCTTCCTTACTGCCCTGTGCCTTCACTCCTCCTCCTCCTCCAAAGTGGGGAGTTTATTCCCACCACTGTTTCCTCCAGCTTCCCAGTAGTAATATCAGGGGAAAGGAAAAATGAGACAAGAACAGCAATATCCATGCAGTATCTCAGCAGCATCGTTGCTGTGCTTGCAATCTGCTCCCAAACTCATCTGTTCACTTCCAGGGTGGGAAGAGATTCTGCTTAGGCCACAAATATGTGACAGCTCAAGGCATAAAGCTGGAATCTGCTGTGTCCTGGCAGCTGTGCCTCAAGATGAGTGTACACTGAAAGGCAAGCATTTGGAGACAGGACCAGTGCAGCCCAGATTCATTCAAGAGGACACTTTGCTCACTTAAATGGGCTGAGATCACTTTGGAGCATTGGAAGGACCTGTTAGCACCACTGAAAGAAATAAATCAATTTGGCTTGCCCTGGGGGGGCAAGTAACCTGCAATACAGATAACAGGATCATCAGCACAAGATACTGAGTAATTGAAAAATTAAAAACACTCAGGGATCATTTTTCTGTGCCTTTTTTTTTTTCCTCTAAAGGTTTATGGAAACACAAACATGAAAACTAGTTGCTTTCATCAAAAGTTATTCTCTAGGTGGGCACCTCCAGTTGGCCAAACCTCAGGTTCTTCTGCTTAGGATGAAAGGGGGCATTAATGTACCTCTTCCTTCTCAGCTTTGCTTCCAACCCAGGGATGTGTTCACAAAACTGGTACTCCCGGGTGGAACTGGGCTGTATCTGCCAACCTGTGAAGTTACATTCCCATCAACCTGTGCAAGAAGATGCAGACTCACAACTTTCACTTGGAGGAAACACTGACATGAGTTTACCTCACGAAGAAGGAAAACTTGGTAAAGATATTTAAACACCTAAAGCACCGAGCCGTCTCCAGAAGGAATATATAAACCATAAATTAACCCATATGGTGCATACCTAAATCCTCAGATGACTCCATATTTTTAAAAACATTTGGCTGATAAGATTCCACTTCCTAAAATACTTAAGAATTGTTGTTTAGAATTAAAATTAAAGTAGCATGGCACATAAACATAAATAATTACAATTTCACCAACACATAGGAGCAACTCTTTAAAAATGGAAGCACAATAACTTGGGCAAACAGAAATGAGGCTCATTTTTTCATAATTTCTCTGATTAAAGATATATTTTAGCTAAAGTACAGTGTTATTACTAGACCCTTAGGCTTCAGAGCACATCACGCCACGTGTTCACTGGGCTGCTAAAAAGCAGCAACCAAATGATTAGCACTTTTTTCCAAGGACAGTTGAGATTAATAGTTTGAAGTCATTCCTTAATTTAACCATGAAACTTGAACATTTAAATTAGAGTCAACTTTAATAACATTTATTTCAGAAAACTGTAAGTATATTAGTCCTTGAGCACTGATTATAAGATGGATAGAGCTGTTAGCTGTCTTTTCTGTAATTGAAAACAAATTCCAACTATTAAATTTACAGAACTTGATAACAGTACAGCCAACACTTGTCTCTGCAAAGACCCAGAAACTGGGAGTGAAACCATCACCCTACTGCAATCAGTGGGTGATTTCCAGTGGTTTTTTACGGTACCAAGCAGAATCTGCTCCACAAAGATTTCCAGTGTGGACGCAGGTGGGACAAGTGAAGGACACAACATCTCTGCTTCACTCACAGAAGCTCACCACCCTTCTAAGACACTCCATTTCTGAACAGGATGAGAAACCCTTACATCCTCCTTTCCTAGACAAAAAAGAGAGGGTATAGGGGATAAGAAAGCAATAAAAGAAATCCTAACTCGTAGACACAGGCAAAAAATCCTTCTTGTTCTTCCAAGCAGAGCAACATCCCCAGCCTGGATACAAGCTTTGTAGATATTGTAATATGGTTGAGGGAATTCCCGTTACCCTCAAAGTGTGTTCCTTTCTTGTTCTGAACGTACTGGAATCCTTTCCTTCTGAGATGCCTCTTCCTCCCTCCCAACTTCAGGAAGCCTCTTCCTCTGGCTGCTAGCACAGACAGCTCCTGTGACTACTTGAGGACTTTGGAAAGCCGTGCCCAGGCCCCGATAACCACAAACCTGCCAAGGGATAGCAAAGCTCTCCCTGGAGCTCCCCTCCAAGCTCAGCTCTTGCAGCCTGGGAAGCCTCACTTGCCTGTCTTTATCTGTAAGGACCCCATTAGCAACTTCCCGTAACACAGAGCGCACTTTGAAACAGCATGGAAAATAAGGGATAATTAAAATGTACGAAGTGTCATCTTCATAAAAGCCACAGGACCAAATAAAGTCTTGGAGGGCCCTCTCCTGTACATTCCGTATTTCTCTACGTGCACAATGCACCTTCCTCTGTAAAATCTTTACTAGACAAAGCCAGTATCCTCTGTACCTTTAAAAATATCTGAGGTAGTATTTACTTAGTTCACAAGGCATAGCTCCCAGTATAATTTTTCCTCCAAGCAGAAGACAGTTACATGCAAAATTAACTCTCAGCTCAGATCTACGAAGACTCAAAATCCAAAAGCCATTTCGGCAGTCACCAGGTTAGTAACAATTTGATTCATTACCAAAGAGCTAATCTAGACTCAGGAAAATTACTTTCATTTATGCATCTAGCCTAAGAAAATGGTAGCAATTGTCAATCCTTAGACAACAGGATTGTCAAAGCAAAAGCTAAGAACTGCACAAATGTGTACTTTTTCCTTTACAAAAAATATTTACTCTCTCCTGGCAAAGCACCAAGAGATCAGATAGTAAGGATATCACTGTAATGCGAATATTTATGTCTTGCTGATTTTTGGTACTGCGAATTTAGATTAATGAGCAAACAGACCCCACGGAAACAACCTCTCTTGCCTTGCCTTGGTTTGATTTATTAACCAATGCAATTACAAGTGACAAGCCTACACAGAAATGCACTAAACAGTTCAGGAAGTGGAAAACCTTACCCACATATTTTTTTGCCAGAGTGACTCCTTTCTCTTACTGCAACCAAAGGAACAACAACAAAAATACCTACTTAAACAGTGAAACCCTATTACAACACTACTAACAAAGAAATACTGCAAAGACTTATTTTCTACATGGTTCATTTATTGTTACTGAACAAAGAAAAGAATAGCCTTTATGTTTCCTCACAAAGTAAAGTGATTTGCAGGGGAGAGAACGAGTAGTGACCTCTCTGCCATTTAAAGGGAGCTAGATATGAAGCAAAGGGAAGAAAGATGCTTATAAATTAAGACTAAGCTGACAAATGCCTTTACTTCTTTAATCCTCTCTAGAAAACGCTATGAAAAGGTACAGAAGGATTTGTGGTAGATACTAAATGGTTAATATCTGGCCGGGATTCCCTGCCAACACAAATTCCGATGATTTGCCATTGGATGTTGTCAGCAGCAATGTCCTGTTATAGCCCACAGAGATCCTCCCTGCAGCTCTCCTGCCTCGGGCATCTCTGATGTGCGGGATCAGAGTCTGAGGCGTCCCCGTTTATCAGGATGGTTCACTCACACCCCTGCACACACACCAGGTACTGCTGCTCTTCAGAGGAAAGCTCACGGGAGCAAGCAAGGCACCGAGGTCTAACATGGTAGCTCTGCACAAAAACTAAAGGCATAAAAGCCTTGCTGGAAAACAGTTTGCTTTCCAGGCAAACCTTTAGCAACGAACAGCCCTGAAACATCCCTGAGTATTACACAGCTGTTTTACGGCTTCTGGAATTAAAGAGTTTACCAACACTCTGCAAGCGTCCTACTACCCTCTGCTTGCATCCATCTTCATATTCGAACCATAATGCACATATTATCTGGTTCAAATATCGCTGATCTAAATCAGCAAGTCATACAATACTGTCATATTAAACCAACATCAGGGCTTGTTTTCCTGCAGCATTCCTGGAGCCTGCCTTCCAGATGTAATTACTATACAATATATATCAAAACCAGAGAGAAAGGCATCACTCCAAGGACTGAAATTGAGAAGAAATCAATACAAAGAAGATAAATGTTTCGTCAAAAGCTGCAGAAGTATTAACCCTCTCCCCAACTTAGTTTCTTTTTGCTTCAAATCATTCTACCATGTGAGAATCTGCTGGAAGGAATGGGATGGGATGGGTCTACCTGCTTAGCTCTGAATTTGATGTTACAAAAAAACAGGGTATTCCAGGAAGAAAAATTTAAAAAAGAAAAAAAAAAGAAAATAAAGAAGAAAAGGAAAACATAAGTGGAAGTTCCTGTAAGACCTCGGGAATTTCATTATTTCTTTAGAGTCCTGCACACCTGGCCGCGGCGAACACCCGGGCTGCCTCAGGAGCCCACGGAAAGGACGGGAGAAGCCGCGGGGGTGGGGGGGGCAGTTCCCCGGGGCTGGCGCTGCCCCAGGCGCCGCACACCGTGCCGCCCCATGTCCGCCGGGAGGGAGGCAGCCCAGGGCAAAGCAAACAGGGCGATCGATCCCTCGGGGCGCCCGGCCGCTGCCGGGGCGCTCGGAACGGCCGCGGATCCCGCCGNCCCGGGCCGGGGGGAGCGGCGCGGCCGCGGGTCCCAGCGCGGGGCGGGCGAGCACCCACCAGGCCCCGCTACACGCGAGCCCCGCGGTTCGATGTGGGGCGAGAAGCGATCCACAGGCACCGCCGTGGGGTTCGAAGGGAGGGGAGAACTGCACGGTGGTCGCCGAGTGCCCCCCGCCCGCAGAACCCGTCTGCCGCGGGTGCGCGGTGCTGGCCGCACAGCTCTAGCCCCGGTGCGGAGCGGGCGCGCAGCCCCGCGGGACTCCCCCCCGCCCTGCCAAGGTCAACACGCGGCACGGCGAGACCCCCACCGCGGCCACGAGTGGGGTGGGGAGGGCAGGGATCGCTAAGTTTCTGGCGGGGGACCGGGGGGCTGCGACGGGGGTCGGAGCGCGGAGTCACGCTGCCTTTCGGGGCGGCGAGCGGCGGTCCCGCAGCACAAAGAGAGCTCCAGGCAGCCCCACGAAAGAAGAGCGGCGCACAAGGACCCCCCCTGCGCCCGCCCCACGCCGCCGGGCGCTGCAATGCACCGGAGACAGGGGACACCGCGCCGGCAGCGCGGAGCCGAGCCCGTGCTCCGCTCACCGCCCCACTCGCGGGCAGCGCTGCCCGCAGCCGGGAGGGTGCTGCGGAGCGGGAGGAGACCCAGCGCTGGGGCCGCCCCGGCAAAGGGGCCCCCGCGATCTGTGGAGCATCCTCCGTGCTCCCGGGGTGCCCCGCCGGCTCCCTGCGGGGGTCGCGGACACGTGTGGAGGAGGCACCGGGAGCCCCCCCAGCCGCCGCGCTCACTCACCGGGGAAGCACACCACATCATGGAGCACGGAGCTGGTGATTTTCAAGAAAAAGATCCACCAACACGGTTGCAGTAGCCTCCGCATGTCCAAAGCCGCACATCGAAAGGGGAAAGGGGCTAAAATAATTAACACACAGGGAGAGGAAAAAAAAAGGGGGGGGAGGGGGCAAAAAAAAACAACCAAAAAAACTTGTTGAAAATAAGTTTCTCCCCGCACCCCTGTTCCTGCGGGAGAAAGCGGGGGGCTCCTGCTCGCCTCCTCTACGGGGAAAAAAAAAATCCCTCCAAGCGCGGGGCAGGGAGAGGACAGAGACGAGCGCCGGCGGGGCGCGGGGTCCCCCCCGCGCGGCTCGGCGGGCGCGGGGCGGCGCGGCTCAGGCGGGCAGCAGCGGCGGGGCGCGCATGCCGCGG
>WAAE01014429.1:0-35797 GCA_013400495.1 Nicator chloris | reverse complement strand
CGCCGGGCGCCCCGGCGGCGCGCCCCCGCCGCCCTTAAAGCGGCCGCAGCGGCGGGGCGGGGGCGCGCTGGTGTGCACGCTCCCGCTCCCGTGCACGCTCTCGCTCCCGCCCCGGCGCCTGTGTGCGTGTATTTGTGGGGGACGCCGCCGGCAGCGGCGGCGATGGGGGCCGGTGTGTCACCGAGCCGCGGAAATTCGCCGTTTGCAATTTCGGGTTCCGCGCTCTCGCCCCGGCGGTGTCTGTTTGAAGTTACTTGTCTCATTGTGCCGCCCCCCGGTGCGTGCTGCGCGGTGGGAGAGGGGGTCCGCAGACTGGTGATGGGTGGCCCTGTCCTTCGTGGTCCCCCCCACTTGTGTGAATCACTCGGGATACTGTCAGAGGGGTCCGACCCCCCCCTGCCCGCCCCAAAATCACGCAGTTTTCCATCCCCTTCGATACCCTGTGGTCCCACACAGGATCACACAGCTCAGTGCTGCCCTGGGTATTTCCAGAAATCCTCATCGAAATCATACAGATTTTTTTTTCTCCTTCAGCGGTATGTGTCTTTTTGGGTACTGCAAGAGACACCTCCACCCCCACTACCCCCAGAACCACATAGATTTTCCTCCCCCAGTAATACTCATCATTCTGGATTTTGCTGGAAGCATCCCACAAAATTGCTATTTTTCCCCCAATATTGTGCATTATACTACATATTTCCAGAGAGCCACCTCAAAATGAGATAATTGTTTGGTGTTTCTGCAAAGTCAGATGAAGGCTGTCCCAAGCCACTCTGCATCCACACCCCCCACCCCCCCCCGGCAGCAGTTTCTGAATGAGCGATAATTTTGCACAGGAAACAGAAGCAGAAAATGGTGTGAATTCAGGACGAAGGGCTGGTTGCTTGTACTTTGCATTTCCTGCCTGTGCTGTGGTCTGCTGATACTTAAATTCATTCTGAGGTAGTTTTTGCCTGTTTCTTTGTTAATTACATCCATTCCAGGGATTCTCTTTCAGAAAGGAAAGGGTTTGGCCAGTTTTCTCAGTCAGTAGTGTGCTCAGCTCTGGCTCTGTCATTTGCTATTCTCCTCTTTGCTTACCTGCAAACCTTCCACATTTGTGGTGTTTCCAGAGCAGAGGAGAAGGTCGGCAGGAGGAGGAACAGAGTGAGAAAACTCAGAAGTCATTTGTGGAATGGCAGTGATTTTCTCTCCCTCTTCCTCAGCTTAGGGGTCACTAAAGCAGTGCCCTCGGGTACATAGCACTGTCTGCAAGTGGTTTTGTGTCCATCCAGGTTTGCCCCGCTCAGCACAAGATGCCAAGGCAGTGGATTGTGCTGCACCCAAAGGGCCCCTCCTCAGGAGGCATTTGTAGGCTTTCCTTTCACTTTCTCTCCACATACCAGGTCATGACTGCCAAAAATCACAGTTGGAAATTAAAAGTGCAGTCCTTACTGGCCAAAACTGTTCATCCCAGTAGGGATTTTTCAAGTGCAAGAATTTAAGGACCTGATTAGATATTTTCTGCCCTTGAGGACACCACCCATTGGGTTGTGCAAAAATTAGAGAAGGTACTTGTGTAAGGATTTGTCTGAAGCAAAGGAAAAATTTATAGGCCCTGGAGAAAGGTCTCATCCAACCTGCTCATTAAATCATTTCCCAGAACAGGTGGCGTTTGAAGGTTGGTTTAAACTCTCATAAAAACAAAGATACAATTTTAAGAGCTAAATTTTCCTGATATTTTTTGTTCCTATGAAAATCAAAACCAAATCCCCGCCTGCCTTGACCTTTTGGATTCTGCCATGACATCTG
The DNA here is from genome assembly GCA_013400495.1 of Nicator chloris. NCBI lineage: Eukaryota > Metazoa > Chordata > Aves > Passeriformes > Pycnonotidae > Nicator > Nicator chloris. The sequence continues at coordinate 34,006 of WAAE01014429.1, read as the reverse complement.
GGCTCAGTTACTTATTGGGCTGTTCAGAAAAACCTGCAAAATATTCCCCTTTCAGCAATTGATTCCAACTTTGCTGTTCTATTTCAGCAGATAGGGAGGCAGGTTCTACACCAATACTGAGACTTGCCTCTTCAAATGATGTCTCCCTGGTATCATAAGAGGCAATCTTAAAGTGTTTCAATCTAAAAGTGGGTTTCAACAGGTCTCATTACATGAAAAAAGTTATTACAGACTATTGCAATATCACAAAAGAAGAGTAAAAGCGTTGGATTTTTTTTTTAAAGAGCAGTTTGAATTAGTAGTTTTCTCACTAATTCAAAATCCTTTGCAAAAGCTGTTAATTGCACCATTTTATATTTAAAACATATTTTTAAATGAGTTTAGGGTTTTCTCTCCTGGAAAATGACAAACCTGAAACTGGACCCATATCTTGGAATTGAAGGGATTTTGCATTTTCTGTTCTTGGCGCAAACATGAAAGTAAGATATAAAATGCATAATCAGAGTACTGTCTCCTGAGGAGCACAGATGACTTCAGATCCCTCTAAGCTGCTAAGGAAGATTTTAGAATGGCAATGCTCCCATCAAAAACCAGAGGTGTTCAGGCTGGATATTCATAGTAGTCGCCTCAGGTCTGAACTTCTTAAAACAAATCTGTAAAAGCCCAATGTCAGCACGACCAGCTTGGTTCAGCCCGCTGTGGTACAACATGTACAATGACCCACTTTTCCTGGAGTGGGAAATCAATCATTGCATCGTCACACATCACTTTAGGAGCTGTGGTGGCAGAAGTAGCTTTGTTTCGCATTAGCAATTTGGGTGGGCAGAGAAATGGAAAGATGGATGATGGAGATGCAGGGAACAAAATTAAACACGGTTAAATGAGAATCCATTTCCTGCTTGCAGTATCTCTGTGCCCGAGGCACACTGTCTATCAACAATACACAGGTACAAATTGGCCTGCAGACGGATCTTTGACTACCCAAACACAGCAAACTGCATTAGCAGGATGCTGCTCTGCTGGGCTGGGGCCGCCTGACTCTGGGGTGGCCACATTAGAGAGGACAGCTGATTCTTCCCAGTGGCTGAAGTACTGTGGCGTGATTAAAATAACTGCTACTGTATCGAAGGGATGGAAAAGGGACATGATAACCCAGTGCAGCTAAACCAGACCAATGGGTGCCCTGCAAATCTTGCAATATTTATGGTTAGCAAAGCCGGTGATGTCAAGGTGAGAAGAATGGGACCAGCAGCCCTGGTTTGCTTGGAACAGTGAAAAAAGAGAACTTCTATCCTTTTCCCCCTTCCTGTTTGAACAAGTAATATTTTTATGCTGCCTTCATCAACATACGGGCATGACTCCTGGGAAAGAAATGAAAGTCTGTTAATTTATTTGATCAGACATGAGAAATAATAGAAAACTGAAACGAAGAGTTGTATTTGTCATATGTTTGAATTAGTGAAAAGCTGAAGAAAGCAGAAAAATATTGCAAGGAGTTCAAAGACGAGAGGTTTTATTGAATTAGAAAATTATTAATAGCATTAATCATTTCCAAAACAGGCTTCTTAACATCTATAATGACTATGTAAAGGATTGGAGAAATAAAAATTAAACAAAAAAGATACAGAAAGTTACACTTCTTTTAGTGTCTAGAAAGAAAAGGAATTTTCCTTGATTTACAGTCTGCCTCACTGGAATGGTTAAGCTGTGGGGAAAAGACCAGGTGAGGATCTAGCCCTGAAAGGATAATTCAACATGAAGTACAAGGAAGCAGCTACAGTTCAGATTATAACTAATGTGACGTATAAACTTCCAGGTTAATTCAGCAGTCCTTGTTCCTGTCCAGCTTTGCATGGAAAGGAAAAAAAGGATGCTGAACTTGTAGTTTCATAAATTATACTATTGCAGAATGAGTTTCTGGTAGCCTCGGGACAGATGCATTCTTCTCAGAGTATGCTGTGAGGCTTTGAAGGTCTTAACAAGGCATCTGAGAACCTGCTGAGAACCAGAGGTGGAGGGCAAGCAAAATGCTGTGATAAAAGAGAGGGCTTTATTTCAATATAATCATAGCAATGAGCTGTGTTGTTTGATTTATGAAGACATAAAAATAAACGAACTCAGAGATGCAGGTAAAGCAAAAGGTATGAAAAATGTTAATGGGTGATGCAAACTCTGGCTAAGACATAGGCTGTGGGTCAGAGATTGCTGCAGGTATTACAGGCTGCACATCTACAGCTCAACCAGCATGACAGGAATGAGCACTGACTTGAGAGATACTCCAAGATGTCCTGGCTGGGAAGTGTCCCACAGGGTTCACACAAGGCTTTTGTGGAAGACCAATACATTTATTTTCTTGTGTTCTAAAAAAGGAGCCACCACCTTAGGGTAGCCTTAGGCTAAATCACTCAGAACAGACACTTGATCACATGCTGAGATGCCTACTTGAAAACTTCGAATTAACCTTGAAGTCAAATAGTTCTTTTGTCTCCCGAAATGGCCTCGAAATGGCCTCAAAATGGCTGTGTTTGTAAAAGTGTGTGTGCAGAGTTGGACTGATCAGCAGTGAGTTTCCCTTTCAAAAGCAGCTGTAGTTCAGAGTCCTGTGGTAGGACCTTGCTAGGGCCCTGAGTGTGTGTTTAATTCACAAATCGTCTCCTGTTAAAAGAAGAGGATAAAAATCTATCATCAGTGTGGCAGTGAGCAGAGCAAGCATTTTCATGACTAGAGCTGAGGGATGAGATGAAAGACCCAGTTTTTGTGACCATGTCTGTGACTCAGAGGGAATTACTGTCTTGGCAGAATTTAAGGTGGAAGATAATGAAACAACAGACTTAGGGTCTTCCATTATTGGTGCAAATATTGTTTATAGGTTTCAATACTGTTTGGGTTCAAGGACAGCCTTGGGATCCTCAGTGGCAGAAAAGCAGAAATGCTTTGAGTGAGAGGGCTCTGTCTATGCTCGATGTTTTTCCACTACCGTGCAGCTTGCCAGGGAGATAACGGCAACTGTTAGGTTTTTCTGCACAGTGAAGTTGACTCAAGGGCAGGCAGGGTTTGCAGGCAGCGTGAACTCAAGCTGCTGTAAGGAGCAGCAGGGGTGTGGTGTGCCGCATCTAGACATGTTACAGACACAGTTACCATGAGCAATCTTCTTGTCTCTGGTAAACTCACATTCCAACCCCCTTGTCTTCCCGGACTCTACAAAGCCAGTATCATCATGAGATACCTACTCTTATAAAGGCCTCATGCATTACAACCAAAACATCATTTAAAACATTGACAAAATTGGTGAGAATGAATAAATTCACTGAGGGTGGAATTTCTGCTCTTCCTTTCCCCTCTTTCAGTCCACTGCTGATTTCTGCCAATGAAGTTAGTGTGATGTGCCCCTGCCCTCCAGCAGTGATGTCAGAAAGATGTGTCAGAAGCTACTGGTGAAGGGTAAAGACACAGGTGTGCTGTGGTCCCAAGGGGAGGGGCAATGATGACTCTGCAATAACACACGACCTTCTGCTGTAAACCCACTGCAAATGGTGTCCAAAGCCAGACCCCTGGAATTGCTCCACAATGAAGACCAATCAAGCAGACTGCAAAAAACACTTTCCTAGTCAATCCCAGGAGAGCACTTTCGAGAAACAAAAATCTGTTCTATAAATGGTTGAAGCAGACTTCCAATCTGTTTAAGGAAAGAAGAGAGACTTAAAGAGCAACGTTTGCCATACCCATATTCAAAGAGAGATACACTCTCTTTGACTGCAGGAATAAGATGATGTGCAAACTTGTATGTTCTGGCTATCTTTTTTAGTTGGTAATGTCTTACAAGAGCTTGTACAGATGTGAATAATTACATTTCAGAAACTAATGCAGCCCCTGGTGGGAGGGTGCAAGGAGGAATGGTCTTGACAGAACAAGGAAAGAAATAACACTTGTGAAGTACAGGAAAAGTAACTCTTACTTTATTTTGGGTCTCTGTGTTGCAACAGAGAAATGCAGATTGAAGATTACAGCATAGTTCTGTCTTTGCTATTCCTCTCTGGTATCAGATATCTGTGTTTTTGGTGTTTATTTTTTTTTTTTTCTTAAAACATTAGCAGTTTCTCAAACATAGGCTTGTGTAAAGCATTCTGGATTTGAGTGTGGACAGGCAGTACATTAGCTAATATGGTTCCATTAAAAAAGGATTCCATAGTCAGTGTCCCAATTAAACGAAGAAGTGTCAATATTAATCAACCTCCCAAAGAAAGGAATAAAATCAGATGCCCCAGTGACCCCTCAGACATGAGTTATTCAGATCAATACATACCCATAAGCACCGATGAAGATAGATAAACAACAACAATGTATCCAGGCCACTGAGGTTTGGCAGTACAGCACACCCACAAAGTCTCCTTTGTTTTCTCTACTTTTGCTTTCCATTCCCTTATTCTCCAGTGTCAGGAGCATGAACTACTTGTCTGCAAACTCCAGTTTCTTGTTTGGATTTCATCCTGTCTCCTCTTGAAGCCTGGACTAAAATGGATTTCTTGGAAGCGTAAAGATGCCGTCCCAAAAGTTGAATAAGCAGTAATCCAAATCCCTGACAGCTTACATCCCTAATGCAACCAAAATGATTTTCATTCATCTTTTCAATTGTCATCGAATACAGATCCACTGCAGCTGGGCACAACTCCACTGGGCATTCACTTTCCTGGAACTGCACCTACTTGGGTCCAAGTCAAAGTTTTGCCAATGCAAGGAGGGATGTGACCAAATACCACAAAAATGCAGTTGTTACTTTCTACAGTGTTTTGCTACTGTGGGAGTGTGGCAGGGCTGTGCCCTTATCTTTTCTCTCCAGATTTCATGTTCATGATGCATATCTTCATGCCATCAAGGTCTGGTAGTTACAGTGCATCCTGCTCACAGCTACAGTGTTGGAGGGTTTAAAACATTTTAGAATTTCAGCATCTCTTTTTGTTGATTTCAGATGAATGGGAGAAGAGGATGCCAAATTCCTGAAAACAATAAACACTTTGGGTGCAATTTTACCTTTGTCTAGGCTGCTGTAAGTCTAACCTCTTTTCATGCATCTGACAGGTAATTTGAGACAGTGTAACATGGGGCAGAGTCAAACCCTTTAATTTGGAAGAAGACAATTGCTTCCTCTGGCCCATGCCCAAGAAAATTTACATAAAACATACAAAAGATAGTAGTAGAAACTGTAAATTTTTTTTGTGGTTTTGGGTAAAAATATTCAATTCTGGACTGAAAACTAGGCTTTCATAGCTAAGCCAAAAAGGGGACATGTTTATCATAAGTGACCTGAAGAGGAGTACAACTGACGTGTGTAGAACCTTGAACTGTTGTGTTAGTCCACACAAATTTCTAATATTTTAAAATAACTAATGATCTCCAAATAGATTTTAGCATCTATTAAAGGTATCATCTTAAGACACATTAGTGGGGAAAAAGGAAACTGAGAATTAAATAGTTAAGACTAATTCATAGCAAAGGGATATGAGACCTCATAATTCGTCCCATAGCATCACATTTAGTACAATATTACACTTTTAAAATTTTTTATTCTTCCCCCCCCCCTCCCCCTTCCCCAGCAGATACACAAGGCAATGACATTATTCTCGGGGTCGATATTAATTGCAAACCGATGGCCACTTCAGAGCTCGGGAGTGTTCCCCGGGCCGCGTTTGCTGTTGGGAGCTGCCGGGCTGAGGCCGGGCAGTGCCAGCCCCACGGGCTGAGCCGGAGGCGGCTTCGAGCCACACGGGGGAGTCGCAAAGCGCGCACGGCCAAGTTCGCGTCTCATAAATCACTCCTTGGAAACCTGATTTCTCCGTGCTGCCGCCTTGTCAGTCTGTCTGGGAGATAACACAAGATCTGCAACACTTAGCACAGCAAAAAAACAAAGCTGGAAACACGGTGATTCTGTAACAGAACGGCCTGAAAGTATGGCGGGTCGGGGGTTTTGGAGGGGGAGAAATCTGTGCCAAGCGTGATTCTCTTTATTGAACGCTGAGCCGCCAACTTGCCTGGTAATGCCATGTAGAACACAACGAAAAGTTAAAGGAATCTGAGCCATCAGTATGAAAATACCAGCGATTTTGTGTCATCCATTAGGAAAGCAGAGGGTGTGGCAGGCTCAGTGCGTGACGGAATCTCGGCACAGCAACAATGGAACAACAGTGCTGGAGCAGGAGCCTGCCCTGTATGCACCACATTTCCCACTGCAATGCATTGCACAGCCCTCTACCATAGAGCTGCAGGAATAATGGGTGTGGGCCACGGGGTGGGCAGGCACTGATGCTGCTGTCCCAGGACTGACTGATCCTGGTATCCTGACAAAACCCACCTTCAGTAAGTACAGGCCATGAGCAGTGGACACACAGCCCGAAAATCCTGCAGCAGTGAACCATCCTCATTCCCCAAGCCCATCCCGAGCCGGAGGACACAGCAGTGATGAGGGTCCTGAGCAATGCACGGAGGGAAGTTCGGACAAAGATCTCTCAACACGACACAGGTTTTCTTGCACTACTCAGGCCATCCTAATGAGCATTCCCTTGCATTTTGATACGTCGTTCTTATGACCTTTCCAGATCACACAGAAGACTTGCTTTCCCAGCTTATTGTTACCTGCTACTAATCCAGACGGCTGCTCGCACAATACACCATTATCCAGCAAAACAACATGTACTGACAAACGCTGCTCAGCGAGCACTGGCCACCAATCCGAGAGAGCCAGGGTCACTGCTGAACAATACCAAGAGAGGTCTCACTAGCTTCTTCTCCCTCCTCCATTCAATGGGCTGTTAATAGACAAGCTGTTAGAGAGAAAAAGAACTAAATAGTTTACAAGCTTACATTTGAAGGCCTGTGAATTGCATTAGCTGAGCCAGCTGAGTGAGAGCCAAGGCAATCTCCCCACGATTGTAGAAAATGTGGCATTGAGGCATGTGGAGGCAAAGAAAGAATGACAGTGACCAGGTTTACAATATGCAAAGCTGAAATAATTACTGTTTTCTGTGGCATAGAATTTTTAGCTGAACTACAATACGGAACCAAAGCATTCCGTTAAATGCACAAATGTGTTTGTGTGTTCATATTTTAAATTTTTGTCTCTTCTATGCAAATATTCATTTACAGCTTTAATAAAAACTTTCTGAATCTGGTTATTATTTCCTCATTGGACCTTTCCCCCTCCTACCTCTCATTCTCTACTGCAGAGGCCACTCTCAGTATGAGAAATGACCACAGTATTTTTCATTATTCTCTGGGGTTTTGGGGGCCTAGCAGTTATGAATAGGAATGTGAACCACTTTCAATACAATTACCTGGACAATAATTTGGGATCTGTGGAGCTGGAATGGGCAATTGAAAATATTTGTAACCCTTTGGTTACCAGCCAAGAGATTGACATAGTTCTTTTTAATGTTTCATTCTGTCCCTAACTTTACCAGAGGGGGAAAGAAATTTTGAAAAGCAGCAGAACAAGACAAATTAATATTAGAGAAATAGAAAAATTGAAAAGTAAAGAATGGAACCATCAAATCATTAATTTTAAGACATTCTGTGGCAGAAAAGAATGAAGGAAAGAACAGTTAAAAACCAGCCACAATAGAACAATGATAGTTCAAAGTTTCTACCTTGAGAAAAGCCCAGCAACTTTCAAGGGGGTCATATCTTCAAACAAAAGGATTGTTTTGGATCAAATACACTTTCAGGTAAAAGATTTCGACTTGCTTACTAATTTTCTTCTTTCTACTGTTCTCCCCATTTTAGGTAGTCTTTGGTTAGGAAGAAGCCAGGTGCTGTCTCTAATGCAGTGCTGCAATGACAGCAGCAGAGCTGGGCGAGCTGGTTTGGTGCAGCCCTTACAAACAACAGAGGGGCTCAGGTATGTGCTGCTGGGGCTTTCAGCAAAGGACAGTGGTGGCTTTTGCTGTAACCTCCACTAATGGGCAGCTGTCTTTGATAGCTCATTCGAGTCCAGTTAAAGCAGCAGAAATCAGGTTGACAGCAAACACAACTTTGTTTTTTTGAAACAATTTTTTTGTACATTTTCACATAGATCATTCACAAACTGGACTTACTTGGGTCAGTGATCCAGAAAACAGCTTTTCCTGTCAGACTTGAGCTTTGTCCATTAAACTTTGTCTCAAAATCTGAGTATATTTACCAAAGAGAAACCTTTTAGTCATGCTTAGAGTACCAGCCATCTACTGCTTATATCTGAAAGGAATCCAACATCTCTCTACATGGGGTAAGAATTTCTGCCACTATTTTAAGACTAATGGCAAAACTTGTCTTGAGTTGACCTTAGAATGGACAGACTGACTTCTGAATTGTTAAATGGTCTCTTTTGGTTCCAGTCCTGCAGTGTCAGTGCAGGTAAATCAGTTTTTAGAATTAGTCACCTGAGATCAGACCGAGTGATTATGAGATTGTGTATTTTCAAAAATTTTTGAAAATTTTTCAAGTATGCTGAGAAAAATTCTCTTTGGAATCTTCAGAGAAACCATCATGTCAAGGGTATTTTGTTTTAGTGAGAGGCTGCGGATTTATCTAATCAAACTTGGGAATCATTCTCTTTTGTTTTGGTGGGTTGGTTTTCCTGAGCTGTTCAGTATGCCCTCCTCTTAGATCCTTTCATTCAAGTTAGTAATTTCCTTCTATTGGCTGATCTTTATTTCTGCTTTTAATATTCTCTATCAATATAATTGTAGTGCACTTACATGCTGTTCAGCAGTCCCCTATTACTGTAAATAAAATGAGATAAATAACTTGGCTTTCTTTCTGCATGAGAAATATTTGGCAGAGCCATCCCCACCCTTAACTGAGCACTTGACAGTGTGACTGTCAGTGTGTGTGAGAGCAGCTCTGCATGCCCTCACATGTCACCAGTGCCCATGCTGGTTAAATAAAGCTAGCTTGGGGTCTGCTGATATTACTGGCTGGCTTTATCTAGCAAGCAGAGGTACCAGTGGCATCTGTGCATCTGTTGGATGTGCAGATGGAGGCAGCTGCCCTCTTAGACACTGGCAGCAACAGCAGTGTTAACATGGGCATCTGTGACCAGGCAAGATATTGCTTATCTGCAGTGCATGGTAAAGTCACTGAGGCTCCTGTTTTCAGATCAGGCAGGTGTTATTTCTATCTATCACTGACAGACTCGGGCTTAACCGGCCACTTAAATAACAAGGATAAGATCCAAACCACAGCTTCATCTCTTTTCCCCGGGTGACTCCACAGACACTGGGTGTCCTCAGGGAAATAACCAGCACAGAGTACAGGAGGTGCATTCCCTTGGCCAGCGAGAGTCTGTCTGGCATTCCCAGCAGCTGCAGTCCCCGCAGGCCCCTTGGTGCTGGCCCTGTGTCAGCTGGAGGCCGAAGGCCCTGCTGAAGGGCTGGGGCAGCTCCCGGGCAGTGCCTGGTGCTGGGCCGTGCTCCGGAGCCAGCCTGAGCCTCCCGCCCTGTGCGGGGCCTGCCCCGGGAGCACACACGTTACCACAGCTTACCCTGGCTGCTCTGGCACGGCCAGCAGCTGACTTGAGCGCTTGACCGAATGCCAGCATCTGCTGGAGGCTCTGCAAGCTGCTTAAGCCAGCCCGGGGCCAACTTCACTGTTATGTCCCCCTGGCCCAGCCAGACTGGGCTGGGTGCTGCTCCACCAGCGCCAAGACTGAACGGCTCAGGACTGATGTCCTCTGCCTCTGCCAGGGTTACAGATTTCAGTCGTACTGCAGGTGATGCTAATTCCCCTAAAGACCTGTAGGTTTATTTCCTGTTATATCTGTAAGCCAGCTCTGAAGATCAAACCTGCGTGGAGGTTCAGATCAACACTGCCAATAGCCATCTGTATTTGTTCTCCAGGAGTATACAGATGTATCTTCCTGCTGTGCTTCGTGTGGCTGCAGCCCAGATAGCCTCTAAAACAGACCTTCACATGGGATGTGTTCACATCCAGACATGCTGAAACAATGCCAACATTTTATCTGATGTCCCAAATTTTAAGGTATGGAGTTACAGGTTTTGACTAATTTTTATTTAAATACATACTTGAGATCTAAAAAGCTTGTATTCTTTTAATTTTGTTATTGCAAAAGCAAATCTATTCCAGTTAGTTAATGCAAACTGCTTTGAAAAGAGCTGCAGAATGTCCTTGTAGATATATTGTGGGAGCAAGTAATTAAAATAGTCAAAATAAAAAGTAAAAATCACATGACTTTAAGAAAGCACATAAACAGTAATCAAGCAGAGTAAAACTAAATAAGATAAATTTAAGTTACAGACTCAGTATACGGAGTATTGTATTCTTTGGACTAAATAGAATTGCATGCTGTGCAAGGGTGTTCTGATCTCCATTAAAGAGTAGTCTTTGTACACAACAGTAGTGCTGTGCAAATAAATGTTGTGAGGCAAAATAAAGAAGTTTTGAGAAATTAATGACTTTAGCAGGAGTTTGCCAATTAATTAGAACAAAGAGGGAAGTTTAGCAGACAACACAAAGAGGTAAACAGGGAAGAGTTCAAGTCACCATAACAGCTTTTGCTATTTTCTCACTTTACTTTTTACTAATTCTCCCTCTCAAAAGCTTTGTGGGATTTTCTTTGAAGTGGGGAGGGAGCCAAGAGGGTGCAGTGGCAATTTTGCTCACTCATGAAATGCTATCTTTGGGTCTTTCCTCCGAAAAGGTTAATTGTAACTTGATCATTTTTGTTTTAACAGGGCAATGGAGTGTGAACTAGAATAGAGAAAGAATTAGAGAAGATTTAGTTAAGTTACATGTATTGTAGACAGCAAGACCTATCCCCCTAAAGCAGTTAAGGAATTAACCAGTGCAATTTCCTAATTATTAGTTATCATCTCTCAGAACCTGTGGAGGATAGGTCAAGTCCCAGAAAACCAAAGGAGGACAAATATAGTACCTGCTTTCAAGAAAATGGAAAAAGAAACTCTCAAGAAACCCCGTATTTCTCAGTCTAACTTTAGCAGGCTATAACTGGAAAGAATATATTGGATATTATAACATTTGTAAATGACAGCATTTTGGAAGGAACTGGAAATACTAGAGCACCACAATTAGAGCTAGTGCTCTTGGTAAACCAGGGAAATTATTCCAACTTAACAAGGTCACATTCACTCAAGTGAGATAAAAAGAGCTATATATAGGCAGGAGAAGCCAAATCTCTGCACACCAAAAAGGCAGGAGAAGCCTGGAAGATCTGAAGGTGATAACATCCACAGTAAATGAGAAGTGAGATGTACTCATAAGAAAGCAAATCTTGTAAAATGTACTACCAGTAGCACTGCTTGTAACATGTCAAACATTATTAATCTGCTGTGCTCAAAACTATTGGAGGTTTACCAATTTACCCAGAATGTGGTTTAAGTACCATATTTTTAAATAAAAGGTTCAGTCCCACTGGACAGGAACAGAATAAATAGAAACCTATAAACTATGAGAAAAGGTTGGAGAAACTGAGTTTGTTTCCTGTACACAATTTAGGAGGGTTTGATAACAAACTTCCAGCATATAAGAAGCCACTAAAAGGAGATACTAATCCATTGTCCTCTGAGGTTAGGGCAAGAAATATTGCTTTAATTTCCAGGAAAGGAGATTTGGGTTATCCTTCTAACTGTAAACCTAGGTAAACACTGGAACAGGCTGCTAGAGTGTCTGTAGAATCTCTGTTACTTGGGGTCTTAAAAATCAGATTAGATAAAAGTACTGTCAGCCTTGTTGGGTATATTTGATCCACATTCCTCAGCAGAGGTGGACTACACCAAACATCCTCTAAGCTCCTTGTCAGCCCTACCTTCCTCAGCTCCTGAAATGCTGTAGTTGCACTTTTGTTGCACTCACACACAAATTTTAATAAAAGACAAACATACAATTGATCAACAAAAAAAATGCAAAAAGGGACTTGAGAAGGTGCTTCTTGACATTGTAAAGGTCAGAGGTGAGTAAAACAAGTCAGTATCTTTTTGCTAATTCTGATTATTCCAGATCCAGCTGTGTTTTAACAGTATAATAAGTATAAGACTTAAACAAAGAAGGAGGATGCTGAAGGTGAGAAAGGCAGAATTGGGAAATAGCAATAACTATTCTGCTCCCCATCCTTTAAGACTCTCTATTGTATCTCCTGGCTGAGAGGGGAAGCTGTGGTTCTCTTTCTTTCTTCTCTCTGCTTTTGCAGAATCCAGGGACAGATGCATGACCAAGAACTCATTTGGGGCTGAAAGGAGCACACCAAGGGGTCTCTCTGAACATCGTGGCCAGCGTTTCCCTGTTCTTGTCTAGCACCACAGAGCCCGTGGACTGAGACAGAGGATCCCCAGAATGGAGCCCAGGGGACGTGTAAAGGCACCAACAGAGGAAAGCAAGAGAGTGCTTCACGCAGATTCCTCCCCCACACTGCGAAAGCTCATTCCCCACATGTAGGTGTCCCAACACAGAAATTTGCTGGGACAAAAGTGGCAGATTCAGCAAACACTGGGGGGTAGTTTAATATTTCTTTAACTATCCTCAGGCACTATTTTTTTTTCTGTGTGTTCAATTAAACTGTGGATTTATTGATAAATAAATCAAGTCTCTGCTTTCAATTTTTGCACTGAGGGAAGCCACAGCTGAGAAGCAGAATTTCCGGAATACATTCATCTAAGCATGTGAAATTCTCTTTGGTCTTTGAATCCTCTTGCAGATAAACTACTCTTACCATGTTTATGGAGTACCAGCTTTTCAACACTTATTTTATAATCCATAGTCCTCTGCCCTTTTGCAAATAACTTCTGTTTTGGCCAGAAAGGCAGCCTCTCTCAGCTCACTCAGCCTATGTGTTCGTGTCAGTCTGCATTATTTATATCTCCACTAAAGCCATTCCTCTTTTCCATGTTCTTGTAATGGTGCCTATAATGTAATATTTGGGCAACTATTTGTTGTTGCTGATGAGACTTTGGCCACTGCTCCCACCTTTATGGTACAAGCTTTCAGCAGAGTTTTGAATTGTTGGGCATCCAGCAGAGTCTCAGTAGCAGCAGATGTCCATTTCACAAGTGAGTTATCAGTGATATCTAAGGATGTTTGGAGTTTGATCTCTGCTTTTCTGAATGACGCCTTTTCATTTTGAAAACTCATGGTGTTGATGCTTGATTCTAAGCCATCATAGCTTTTAAGTTTCATCCAGCAAGACATCAAAGTCAGAGCCCACACTGTATATTTCTTGCTCAATTACACCAAGAGAGGTGTAGATTTTCTGTGGACAAGTTGCAAGCAGTGGTTCCTACAGATTAAGTCCCTGTTTGAAAATATCTGTATTTCACAGCTGAAAGATGAAGAAACCTATACTGTCCTCTCTTTCTTCCTGGTGTAAATGCCTTAACTAGGAAAGATGCCTCTCAATCCTACCCATGCTGAGGCTCTGAGAAGTGCACTGTGACATCAGGCCAACATTCACCACCCCTTCCATCTCCCCTGCTGCCGGATCGGTGTCTCAAAAAACAGGATGGGACCCTGTCCAGCTGCAGTCTTAGGATTTATTATTGATTTGTGTCATACAAGCAATAAGCAAGAGAAACAAGAAAACAACAAAATCTATGCAAAGCTAGACCAGAAACAATACTACAATTAAGCATAACATTTTATAGGTTATTTCTCAACCAATAGTTTACAAGAAGAAGTTTAGTGTCATATTACTCTAGCAAATCAGAAAAGTCCCTACGTGTGCTTACTAAGAACAAAAGGCCTCTATAAACCTAAGAAACAATACACAATAATTCATTATTTAAAATCGAAACCTTTTCTATCTTTGCAAAGCATATATCTAGAACATATCACATCCTGAACCAGTAATCAGTCTTTGTTTTTGTACCTTATAATACATACAAATGTATTTACTTGTCACCTAATTTCCTGACTTTCTATGGGAAAGTTGTGAGATTCCCAGCCTTTTCTCAACTTTCTGTCTACCTTTTGAGGCCTTTTTTATACTTTCTAGGGTCTTGTACTTTTTAGATTCCCACACCCTGCCAGCCCCTGAGCAGCTCAGTGCTGATGTCTGCACATGGGAGCCACAGGCTCTCTCAGGACTGGGCTGGCAGGATGTGGTGCCTGTGAGTCCTCCCAGGATGGATCACTCTGCCCTGCAGAGGGATTGTGACTGCAGTGAGATTTCCAGCACAGCACCTTCTGCTGAGCTACTTACACATTAAAGGGATGCCCAATCCCTATAGTGGGATACACCTGGGAAATAATCTGTTCCCAGGAGTTGCAAAGGAAAGGCTTCTGGGTTTTCAATATCAATATTTTATCAAGCTATAAACACCTCCCTCAGAGGAGGAGGTGTTTGCTCCCCAATTCAGTCTGTTGATACTTTTGTCTGAACTAACCAACTCTGTCAAATGCAATTACAATCTATAAATATTTTATATTGCTTTAAAATCAGATTTTAAAATATTGAAATTAATTTGGGCTGGTGAATTTGATAGCCAGAAATTGAAACTGAGCTTTTCTAATCCTCTGTGCTTCTCTTTTCAGCTTTTAGCTGTAGCCCAAACTCTCCCACTTTCTGTGGGATAAAGCAATGGGAGAAAATTTTACTTGCAGAGTACGAACGGTTTGACTCAGTTATCCAAGTTCTGTGTTTTCTTGCAGCTATTTCAGCTCACTGAAACCAGACTGAGCATCCACATTGCCAAAGTATGAATTTGGATGGATGGGCACCACAGAGGGTCTGCCTGAGACCCTTGTAAAATTTCACAGTACAGCTGGGATTGATCTGTAAAATGTGAGCCTGTTGTGATCTATCCTGTAGTCATGCTGTGTGCTGTGCCTTGTGCAGCACTCCCTGGATTTCCTAACCTGTGCCTCAGCAACAAAAAGGTTCAGTGAATTCTCACAAAATTTCCTTTTCCACACTGTATCCAGTGACCCTATCAGGGTCTACAAAGGATATTTTCAAAATAGTATGTGTCATATATATGTCATGGTAATTGCCAGTGTGTCCCAGAAATGTGCTGAATTCTGTAGTAACTACTTGTAGGAATAATCCCACAGACTATACACTCAAAATTTAGCTTTTAATTTGGCATGTGTGATACATATAAAGGAAACTTCAAGAGCTGAATGTTATTAGTGTGACAGTTCATTTAACCAGAGGCTCTCGTAGTGTCCTGTTTGAAGTGAATTACCATTGAAGACAATGTTGAGCCCCTGCATTTAAAAGGCAAGGGAAATTATTATGCTTATCAGAGTTGGTTTTTAGGAAGGTTTTCTTATATTAAGGAGCTCAGACAAGCTGTTATCTTTAATAACTAGCTACTAGTTGGAATTTCAAATCAAATACTGTCAGTCTTATTCATCTACCAGCTTGTGCAGTGAATGCACCTTTCAGGAGAAGAAGAGAAGAAAGCAATCATGGATGAAGGAATATTCCTGTAAACTCCACTACCAATTATGGAGTTACTCACTTCTCACTCTTGTTGACCATAAAGTGCAAAATGACATTTAAGAAACTTTTCTTGTGTGAAGCTCAAGATACTGAACAGTAAAGCACAAAGTACCGAAGACAAAGCTGTGTGTATGAAGCTGTGTCAAGGAAGGTTTAGGTTAGATATCAGGAAAAGGTTTTTCACCCAGGGAGTTGTCAGGCACTGGAACAGGCTCCCCAGGACAGTGGTCACAGCACAAATCCTGCCAGAGCTCATGGAACATTCAGACAACGCTCTCAGGCCCATGCTGGGATTGTTGGGGTGTCCTGTGCAGGGCCAGGAGTTGTACTTTGAAGATCCTTGTGGGTGTCTTTCAACTCAGCATATTCTATGAGTCTGTGATTAATTGATACCTTTCAAACATTACAGTAGAGTTTAGGGAGGTGTGAGGCCAGTGTCTTGGCTCACACACTTGGAACTCCTAGAAAAAGCAGGAAGTTTTGGACAAACATATATTTAGGATCTTTTCCTTAAATCTAGATCTTGCTCTGGATTATTACCTTGCCTTCCATAGGCTGAAGCAAACTACATTTTCCCCTATTATCCTGCTTAAACCCTAGAAATAGGGTTTATTTCACACACAGTGACTAGGTGGGAGCAGGGAGCAATGTGATTGATTTTTGCTGTGACAAAAGCCACCTGGTTCTCCTGGAGAGAGGACAGGGAGGGGGAACCAGACACCCTCTGATGAGCTCTTCATATGTTTCTGCTCTACTAAAGTTTATCTAAGGCCATTTTTTCCACTTTGACTCTTGGCAAGCCACACTTCGTATTCAAAGGAAATCTGTCCCAGGACTGTAATCATGGAATTAATAGACCTATGCAGGGCTTCCCTGAATCTGCATTCACTGAAAAACCCCATACCCAGCACGTCTGAGGAACCATTCAGGCAGCTGCCTGAGTGCATAAAGCATTTGAAAACACTGGCCTTATCTCCTCAAGAGTCGACAGCAAAATGTACAGCCATGTTGAGGTTTCTGGCAGTTCCAGAAATAGTGCCTGCTGAGCAAATAAGGTCAGAGTGGGTGGGTGAAAATAGATTGTTCTCAAAATTTGGCACATAAAACTTTAAAAGTGCTTTATGAACAGAAATCGTTCTCTCAGGTCTTGATCCTGCAAAAGCTCATGTGGGTAGACTTCTCAAGATCATAAATTTAAAGATGTGTTTATGGTTTTGTAGGGTGGGGCTTTAGGCTAAATAAAAATGTGAAAGATTAGCCACAGGAGGCTTCACCTGGAAAGGAAGGTATCTGTGCCTTTCTCTTTATTAGTTTTCCTGTGAGAAAAAATACTTTTTTTTTTTTTTTCCCATTTGCCTACTCTTTCAAAAGTTAAGAAGCAGTTCCTCTAAGGCACTTGTTTTGATTTTTTCACTTAGGTATTCTAGGAACTCACTTAAATCATTTGATGTTTGTGTTAATAACATAAAATCTTAGTGATCTGAAATCTTTATGCAATTAAGCAAAATAATACAGTTCCCTACATGGAACTAAAGTAGTTGGGGGCAATTCTCAGTGGAAATAAGGATGACTCATTCCTCAAGCAACACCAAGAATAATGTGTATATATGCTGTAAGTTCCCAACTGGAAAATAAAAATGGGGACATTTATATAATAAAGGGCTTTCTTAATCTGCATGGAAAGATGACAAGGTACTTGTGCAGCTGAGACTGTATTTAGGAATGTGTTTACCAGTACCCAAGTTTATTCTCAAGAGGAACATCCAGTGAATAAGACTAAACTGATTGTAATTTTAAGCCTTACATACTTGTAAAGTCATTATTGTGTCAGTACTTTCTGATACCAAAGTCTGCATGCTGTGCATTTAAGGGTTTAAGATGAAGGATGGAAAAAAAAAATTCTACATTTAGGCATCTGGAACCAAATAAGAGTTGTGCTTTGAGAAAAATCCAAAGAAAGAAAACCATCTAATGAAAAAGCAGCCTTAGGTGCAATTAAATCACTATCTTCCTGATAGAGATATTTGAGTTTGAAACTCTATCTGCAATTCAGATTCTTCATCCCCAGTTCATTTGTGGTCCAATCACAGCCCTATTGTTTCATGACTTGTGCCAGGTGATGGACATTGTAAGCAGCAATACAAGCCCTTGGATGCATTTAGATGACCTCTGCCATTTGGGGTTTTTGCCTGTCTTGCTGACAGATCCCTATGTGGAGGAACCCAACAACTTCTAATGTCACGAGGGGTCTGTTTTGAATTAATCACATATTGGCACCTGTCTCTGCTCCAGCCCAAAGAGAATCAGTCAGTGCCCATGCTGAAGGTTATGTGGGTCCTTAATATTCACAGGTAAGTGTCAGTGATATTGGCAGCACTGTTTGGTGTCCCATAGCCCTGTTTTCCTCACCCCAGAGCAATTTGGAATCCCACACTATTTATCTCTTGTGGTATTAGACCCTGGTTCCCACTGAAATCTCGTGTTCTTGTCAACAGGTGGGGACCAAGGCTGTGAGGAGAGACAGCCAGAGCCACAGGGAAGGCTGGGAGGGCAGGAGCAGCCCTGTCCCAGAGCTCCTGTGTGCACAGCATGCAGCAGCAGTGTCCCACTGCAGGGCAGTGTGAGGGGACACACAGCACTCAGGGGTTCTCAGGTACCACAGGGGTGGGACTGCACAGTGACCAGAGCCAGGCAGCTCTTTGTGAGCTCTCCCCTGCAAGTGCTTCCATGTAAGAACCGCTCAGCTGGTAACCACAACAGCTTCACTGAACCTACGGCTTTGTGAACACCAGCACTCCACTCCTGCTTTTATCCCTGCCTTCCCAGAGCTTGTCAGGAAGCCCAGTGTCCATTTTCCCCTGTCAGATGAGCCTCTTCTGACAGTGAACTTCACTCCCTGTGTGTCTGCTTACACAATACACCCCGCTACCTTGCTTCCTTCCTAAGGAGTGGGATGTTCTCTAAAGTGATACAAGATTTGATCCACTGTGTTTATACTGCATATTGGATGAATGCTAAATTGCAGGAAGTTTTTACAAGTGGAAAACCTTGCTAAAACACATATTATTGAATGGACATCTTGCTGTGCTTGGATCAATGAAGCTTATACTGTGGCTTAGGTCTAATCTTACAACAATTCAGCGACTGAATCCACTTATGTTAGGCTACTGGCAATGTTGCAGGATGCATTTTGTATCTACTGATTAACTGTGTTCAGTTTGTGCTGAAAATGAAAAAGAAATCAATGAAAACACTTAGAAAACTAAAACAGAGAAAGACACGAACATATCAAAAACCAAAAAGAAGAAACAGCCCTGTAAATTCTGTAGTGAAGCTGAAGATTTCTCTGAATAATATCTTTTTCTTTGTATCCTGGAATGATTCCTAGGTCATCACACTGAAAATGTAATTTTTTAAACATTAAGTGCTTGAACTCTTAAAACTGCAGCAGCTCTGGACATGTGGACATGTGGACTTAATGTGGGACCATTTCAAGGGGTCCACTGGAAAGCCATTGACCAGCACACAGGACTGCGATGTCTAAAACATAGTCAAGGAATGTTTCAGGCTGCATTCCTGGAATCATGCAGCTGTGAGGATGGGCACAGGGATGGAGGTCTTTAAGACTTTCCTACACAGTTGTAGGCAGTGAGTGGTGAGAGGTGATCCTAATGTTTCTTAATGCTTAGGAGGAAAAACTTCTATTACATCTCATGCCTTATTAGATATGGGGAGCTACACAGAGGCAATCTGAGCAAACTCAACAGAAAACCAGGCAGTGTTAGTTTGGTTTGCTCAAGGAGATCCTCGTTATCAATACAGATCTGAGAAGTCAGTTCTCCCAATTTAAGCATTTTGGAAGTGATTTTCACTGTTGGATTAATCTCCAAATGGGAAAAAAGTAGACATAGCAGTCTAGATTTTGATCTTGCAAAGCATTCCCAGGGTCTGTCACTTGGTTCTTGCTAAGTGGCTTCATACAGCTAGGGATATATCTTAGCATGTGTATTTAATGCTTTTGAAAGGTGCTTAGCTGACAGTCTCAGAGGATGACTCCTGGGCACAGTCTGCCTTGAGTTATGTGCAAGCTACTTCTCTTGATATCAGTGAGAACTGCCTTTGCTTATGAGAGAGGTAGACAACTCACATTTTCCTCCTGTTTCTCCCCTGCTACTCTGACATATTGGCAAACTTGAACCTTCCCCTTTTTAATTTTTTCTTTTAGTTCTTACATGATTCTTCAATCTTATGTGATTGATCAAAATTTGCCTACTGGAAGTCAGTGCTGGAACTGCAGCTCTGTGAATGCTTTCATAAGTTTGCTTCATCATTTTAATCCCTAGACAAGTCTCAGCATTCCTTGATGATGTCTATAATTCTTCCCCAAACACCTCTGCTGAATACATTATTCTGTATTTGTCTATGTTCTTACACCTTGATCTGATGCAGAGTTATCTCACATTGGATTTGTGTTCTGGTGTCTGTGTTTGTATATGCATCTCTTCCACTGCTTTCCAAATGTCTGAATTCCTAAGCTCCTGTTCAGAGATTACTGCTTCCCCTCTCAAAGATCTACATTTGGTTTAATTTCTTTGATCTTTGACTACTATTTTGGCCCACAGATTCTCTCTGTTTTATTCTGGTATCCAGTGGTGCTCACAGCACCATCCAGATTGGGCTTGGGCAAAAAACCCCAAGTATCTTGAGTGGCAGACCATCATTGGAGTCAAAATTGCTTGGCTGTGGGACATGTCTCTTTTGCTCACCCCAGAGCCACACGGAGAGCTCCTCCTGGTGCCACAGCAGAGGACAGGGCAGGCAGGACGTTGGGCGAGGCAGCAGCACCGTCCTCCTGCTCCTCCCATGAAAACAGAAGGTGCTGCCTTTCTATCCACAAATCCTCTTGCTCCTCAGTCCTGGTAATTTTCTTCAGAAGACCAAGAACTGAATTTGTCGGTGCTTCTGAGAAACAAGGAGCTTTTTTTTGATGCCATAAGATTGAAGCTTTGTCTGCTCGACACTTTCCTTTATATTCTCCCCTATCACCTTCTGTTCCCGTTGCTTAGGCTTTGTCATGATTTGAATCATCTGCTTTCTGAGAGTAATCAGATTAAAATATTAGTTTTCTATATCTGAGATTTCCTGTCCTGAAACAGAAAAAACCCCTGCAAGATGAGGTGGTTCCTCAAAAAGTGCTATCACAAAGTCGTGTATTTCAACGATGTTGAAATTCACATTGTCTGTACTCTAAACACTTCCACAGATTATTTGACCATTACCGTTAAAAGACAATGCCAAGTTCTTCTTATGCTGTACTGATTTTCTAACTTCTTTTGCATTTTAATTGGTTAAAAGCTAACCATATGTCCTAGTTTAAAGGACAGGTGTCTGCTAAGGAAGACACCTCTGCCCTTCCCAAGAGAAAAGCCCCTGGCTAAGAGGCTGCAGCCAGCTGCATCCCTTTCCCCCACCTTGGCCGCTTCTTTTGTCCCTCTTAAGTACCGGTTGTCATGATGTCATAGGCAACAAAAGGGACAGAATTCCCTGAGAGAAGGATAAAAAAAAAAGGAAAAATCCTAACCTTCATCACCGTAGCATTCCCACTGTTCAATCTATTGCTTCTCTGCCAGAAAATCATCTGCTGCAAGTGTTATATTTGTAACAGGACACAAATCAGAAAGGAATTTTTGGTTTTCAGAGTTATGCCCAAAGGTTAATAACTGCTGATTGTAGTGCCAAATACTTTTCTCTGTGATGTTACTGTGAGCATGCAAGCAAATGCTGCTTTTCTGACTAGTGGAAAAAAATCAGATAACCCCAAGTGAAAATCGTACTAAATCTGAAAAGATGCTAATGTGCTAAGAAGCTGGTGAGGTCATAGATGAGATGAAGAAAGGCTGCTATTTCCTATGAAATAAAGATTCAGGTGAAGAAGATGAATAAGGTCCTGTGGATAAAATGGAAAGTAAAGATCTGTCTCTTGTTTCCAATAAAGTGCTGCTAGAGGGTCTCCCAAGGGATTTCTGTTAGTCTATATATTTTAGATTGCTGAAGTTTAGTTGTTTCAGCACAAAACCAAAGAAATAACATAAACCCATGTCACAGCATATCCTTTTGCCTTGGTATCATCTGTCTGAAGACTTTAATGTTGACCAAGATACTGCATCTCATTATCTGTAGTTCAGGTTCATTTTTCATGGAGATAATGGATTCTTTGAGGCTTGCAAGCTTGAGTGAGCTGGACAGGTGAGGGCTGGCAAAGATCCATGACATGGGTAAAACTCAACAGCTTTCCTGGGGTGTGATTTTGAATATCATAAAAGCCCAACTTTGATAACAGATTAGGGCATCATTACTTAGTGTAATATTGTACAAACTCTGATTAATGCATTTACACTTTGTCAGTAAATGTAGCCACATGTACACAAAACTCTTACATTAAACAATGCTGACATGAACATGGTTATGTTTGTGTGTATGCCTTCTCTTTGGTGCATGAAGAGTAATTTCTATTGTGTTTAACTGCAACAGCCACATTTTTATTAGCTGGTTATAAATTTCCTTAGCACAGGACTTCTCAATCCTCAAAGAAACAAACCCATTGGGCTCGGGGGCTGTGTCGTTACCCCTGTACGTGGATTGAAGCTGGGGAATGACTCAGCAGCACTCAGACAGGTACAGGCAGCCCGGGCTTCCCCTCTGTGGTCATATTTATAACCAACAAGCCAACACCCAAAAGATAAAAGGATAGCAGAAGGTTTCCTCCGGGGCTGCATCTAAACCCCAAACCACATCCGTGGTGGGGTCTTCCTTTTCTATTTCCCAGGCAGCTGTTTCACACATCTTGAATTGTGTGTGGACATTTGATGTGGAGGGGCTGTACTAGGTGAGAGCTGGGCTGCAGCCTGGCTTCCTGCCCTGCTGGGGACTGTCCTGGTGCAAAAGAGAGAGGGCATTTGTCCCTCCTTGTGGCAAGGAGCTCTTGAGTGCAGACTGGGATAAACCCTTGCTATGGCACCATAAGATTACAGGTCGCTGACTGCCCTGCTTTTTATCTCAAAGATGATCATTTTCAGAAAGTGTGTAATAAGCAAGAAACACTCCTGAATTTTTGGAATTAGGTTTAGGTGATTTTGTGTAATTTTCGCCTTTCACCTATCGGTTTCAACTTTGCTTTTCATTCTTTCAAGTTGTTCCTTGTCATGTTCTAGTTCAGAAAACATTAAAAGTAACCTTTTCTTAATGTTACAAGATATCAGGAGAGTTGTCTGCCTCAGTAATGGAAGTGTTTAATTTCAAGAGGGGGCAAGTTATCATCTCACTAATACAAAGGAAAGGAATTATGTCTGGAGGCAAGGTCCCTGGACTGGGACTGTGTTCCCACCTCAACTCTGTGCACTTTTTTCCACTGTTTTCTGTTTTAAGCTTTCTATATCTCATTTACTTAGGCTTTAAGTTCTTTAGGATTGAGGCTTTACCATGTACCATGAAACGAAAGGGTCCTGATTTTCACTTGGAATGTCTGGGTACTCTAATAATTGGAAAGCAAAAAAAAAAAAAAAAAGCTCAGGTCATTGGCTTAGTGTAGGAAACAGGCAAGTCACAGGGCCTCTGATGCAGACTCACTCCTAAAGGCACTCTGTTCATACTCTCAGCTTTTTACCACCATCTGAGGTTGGTTCTTTATATGTTTCTGCACCAGTAAAGTGTATGCTGAAATTCTCATTTTCCTCCTAGGGGTGTTATTAAGTTTAACACATTACCATTTATAAGTACTTTTCTATGCCTGGATGAAAGTAGCAGTAGATATACAGTAATGCTCTGCATTAATGGCAAGGCTCAGCATTAATGGGCTATGCTCTGTGGAGAGGGAAAGGGGCCTTGCATACGAGATCCAGCCCCTCTGAGGGCAGCACAAACCAAAGGACATCCCAACCCAGGCATGGATGCTGGGAAAAGCTGGTATTCCTGGAGCTGAACGAGACAGGAACAGGCTGGTGACAAGGCACGCCATGGTGGGGACTGTGGTGGCACTCAGAGCCAGAAACACCCCCTGGCTGTCCTTCCAAAGCACAGAACGCAATCAAACAGCTCCCAAACTTCTGCAGCAAGAAGTCTAAAGAGATTTAATTGCTCCAGTTTTAGAACTGGGTAATTGTAGCTGGTCAAAGTGTTTCAGCACTGCAGCAATATTTAACCATGTAGTGCACTGGTTCTCCTGACAGCCCTGATGTCAGGCTCTGCAAAACTGATTTCCTTCTTCTCTATTAATATGCATTTACACCAAAAGCTATGCCACTGACCTTATAGCTCAAAGATCATTTGGTTATAGGAAAAGATGCAAGTCAGAACCCCAGAGGTTAAATGTATCTAAGTGCACAGCAAAAAATACCAGTTGGTCTGGAAACTAATTTCAGTTCCCTATGAGGAAGAAAAACCTTCATTGCTTTAGATGATTTTTAAATGCCAAGATCATCTGTTTAGAAAACTCATTAAAAAGATTTTGTATATCTGACATCCTACTTCGTTCAGGTGAGCCTTTTTTCTTGTAAAAACCACATAGACACAATATATGATATGAATTTTTTAAAATTTCAGATTTCTAAGAATATTCTTGAGAGCACTATGTAACTACAAGTCCCCGTGAATAAATTTCTAGTGTAAAATATGAGTCCAGTTCCTTGAGGATTGAAAAATGCAGCAATAATCTTGGGTAGATGTGGAGCTACAATGTTTTTGAGTAACATGGCTTTGAGAGAACAAAGACAGAAAGGCAGATTTCGTTAAGCTGCTTGGCTGTTTGGGATAAACCCTGCAGACACAAGACATTTAAAAGATGCTTTTGGGTTATGTTGTGGTAGAGCCATGGTTGAGTTCAATTAGTTTAAATACCTGGAATCATCCAAGCCATTGTGAGGCACCTGACAAGCCTGTGTGGTCTGTGTGCCTCCAGGAAGCATTTGGAAAGCACAGAAAGATCAAGCTGAGCACTTTTCTGCCAATGGGATTCGTTCATTCAGCAGTGTCATCTGTGCTTCATAAGAGAAAGAGACTGCTCTGAAGGAGGTGGCATATTAGGTAAGTCAGAGTTTGAGCTGACCTTAGGGGTTTGTGTCGTTCATAATATTAGAGTGTCATTTATTTTGTTTAAAATCACGTGAGCCAGCCTGCACAGGAAGAAATCTGCCACCAAAAAAAAAAAAAAAAAAAAAAAGTTTTACAGCAGTTATTAGGTCTTCTGCATCATTTAGAATCCCTTCAACAGCAGAACTGGGCCAATCCCAACCTTTTTGTTATGTTTTGGGTCTCTAGAAGTTTGTCATGAAAAGGGCAATTGTTGTTATTTCAGCGAATAACTCAAACCCACACTTTCCCTCAGCCAGGGAAAGACCGGGCCCTGCATCCAGGGGAAGTGACACTTCTGATGGAGAGTCACCTGAGGCTGCTCACCATTGTTGGCTGCTCCCCTCTGGTATATCTGCCAATTAAAGTTGGTATTCACACTCTGTTAGTGCCATTAGCAGACACATTGTCTCAAAGAAAGTTTGTTTATATCTGCAGTTGTCCAGAACTCAAAGGATGATGAAATATGACAATGAAATAAAAGCTACAGAGTTATAACATTCTTGAAAAGGCTATGTAATGCAAATCTATATCCAGAGATTTTGCACGAGTTCCATCCCAGCATTGCATACTGCATTTCTGCTTGCAAAAAAACTATGAATTTGGAAAAAGAGAACAGGAAACATCACTATATTCAGAGAATTGTTCTGCTGAGGAAAAATAATTTATTTAATTAAAGCGAATTGACTAATTTGAGGATGTCTGGAGGTACCCCTGGGCAATATTAAGGTGAAGGACAAAATGTATAGTTTATAGGAAACATGGAAAATGATATCTTCTCTGATGATTGTCTAAAAGTATTTGATGTGAAACATCTCTTAATGAATTTTTTCCCCAAAATAATGATTACAAGGTGCTTCAGGAAATATTTAAGTCTAATTTACCTTTATTTCTGATGTTCTAGATTAATTAAAAGCATTCCCAAGGCAGCTGCACATTGCCTGCTGTGTTTTTTCTTACTATGAATCTCATGACATAAAGCATCAGAATATTAAAAGAATATACATGCTACAAGGTCATAATGCTCTTATAAGCATGTGGAACACAGAACAACCTGGCTGCCTGCTGCAGCACTCCTCTCTGATGTCTGTGACATTAGCAGCAGGAAACAAGTACAATTATTTGTGAAGCATTGTGTGGTCTTTGTTTAAGAAAGGAAAAAAAGAGTGGAACATTCCAGTTAAGGTGCTGAAGCACTGGAGAGCCATTTACCACCCTAACTCCTTCCTAGTGGAGACTTCTTTGCTTGAAATACAGCACACTGCATTAAGTCTGTGCACTTTTCAAAGAACACCTCCAAAGATATCTGTAATGCAAAGGTATCTGCATGCATTGATATGGTAATCAAATGTAAATGTCATAGTAGGTTACTTGAGATTATGTATTTTACAGCACAATTACATTGCCATTAAATTAATACAGGAAACTTGCATTAGCAAGTCACAAGCAAGGCATTTGCTGGCAAATAGCTACTAAATGGTTGTCTAACTAAATGTTACAGTGCAGGAAAATGCAAATTTTGACTGATGTTGAAATACACGACTTCATTGCAATAGACAAACAATAGCTGATCCACTTCTCAGCAGTTTGTGGGGTTTTTTTCCCTTATCCAATTGCTGTGTTCACAACCTGGGTACCTGATACAGTGACCTGTATTTCAACATGTGCTTGGAAAAACCCCCAACCGACCCCAAGACGTAATCACTGCGAGAATGGATAAGTTTTCATGTCCAAGGGGAGAATGTTCACATTATTTGTGTGTCTAATGCTATGCCCTCTTTTTCTTCAGCACATGCCTCTAAGTTCCAAACTTAAGTAGTTTCCTGATTTGGGATTTTGTGCTGCAAATTTAAAGGTGGCACAACTAATTGTCCTATTTACAGCCTTGAGTATGCTGGCATGTTACAGGGTTCCTAAATTAATAATTTGTTCGTTCCAGTTGATGGTATAGAGCCCTGAGTATTTGGCAGTGAACACACCACCTGTGCTGGGTTACTTTGATACCAAGAGCTGGAATCCTTTTTTAGTTTTTTCTTGCTGCAGCAATGGAAATCCCTACTTACAGCTTCCTGATTTGCCAGGAAAGATGGAGAAAACCCTGTATGCTGCTGAAAACTCCAGAAGGAATTAGCATTCTAAAGAATTCCATCCAAAAGCTGTGTCCACAGAACTCTCCAGGACAAATTGGTCATTTGTTTAAGTAGGTTCTTTGATACACTGGGAGACATTGTCACTGTCTAACCTGAAATGCTTCCATAAGAAATGCTGGATGCTGTTGTCTTCCTCCAGTGACTGAAAAGAGGCTGCTGAAAGTCATGCAGGCCACTGCAAAATAAAAACAATGTGATGGAAAGTTGGAGCCATTTCCTTGGCTGTGGTAGCTCACAATATCTTTCAAAAAGTCAATACTGATACACTTAATTACTCTGAGGAAAAAAATTTTGGTCCATATTTTCATCAGCCTTTCAGAGCAATAAAATCTTAGTCACCCACAGCACAGCCTTCATGGTGGCATGGACCAGAATTAACTCTGGCTATGGAAGCAGCCCAGATCGATCGCTGAAGTAAAAAGCCTTGTTACTTACAAAGACAGACTTGCATTAAGTATGCACAAATCATAGGCTGAGACAGAAGAGTCTTTCTTGTAGCTATTGTCAAAGGCTACGAAACAAAGTATTTGTGTAGATTCAGTTCTCATCAGAGATATTAATGCATGCAAAATCTTCCTGGATTCCTTTCTACAGCCACAAACCTTAGCTCAATCCTTAATCTCATGATTTGGCCTCAAACTTACAAAAAATAGCCGGTCATGTAGCTTCTGCAGCTGTCTGCAACATAATTCATAGTGGAAAATTCATTTCGGCTTGATTTATTGAGGGTGCTCACTTAAATCTTCTGTAGCACGATAGATTGCATCTCAGTAAAAGGGGCCAAACCAAATGGTATTTGGATGAAGTATAAAGCTTCAGAGCCTGACCTGAGCACATTCCTAAGGCTCGATGACTTCATCATCCAGCCACTGCTAAATTAAAGATGAAGAGCGTAGGAAGTTGTGTGTAGCAGATGCAAATGTGTTTTATATAGAGTATGCTAACTTTGACTATTTTTTGGTATTGTTTGCACACCCAAGGAACGTAAGATGAATTTGTACAGATTCTCTGTGGGTGTAGGAATGCACACTCATCTAATAAAGGAAACTATATATATGAAAATTCAATTTTCTTGGAATTTAACCAAATTCATCTGTTTGAAGTAGACAGTATTTTCACACACACACATATATATAATTTTTTTCTTCTAAGTGCTAAGAATAATCCATCCTCATCATGAGTACATTTTAAGAGATCCATTATATGAGCTCAATAGTACCAAAATGCATAGATTATATGAAAAATTCTGTGGTGATATTCTTCTAGGACAAAGACTTAAAGTTTGCAAAGCCCAAGATGAAGATGTTTATAAAAAAGAAAAAGTTTAAATGTCTGCTCTGGAACTGAAAAGAATTGGACAATATGTCCTGTATGCTGAGAAAGAAAACAGAAAGAAAACCTGAAAGGTGCCTCATACAGCAAGTAAGACTATCTCTGATGTGCATTTTAAGAGCATCTTCAGAAAGAACTAAGTCAAAGCAAGGATTATCAATACAAAAGTATCATCAGCAAGGATGGAATTTTATGGGCCTTCTTCCATGCTTGGACAAAGAGAAATAAATGTGCAAGTAGGAGGCTGAGAGAGGATTATGACATTCCATGGAATGATTATGATTTCATTTCCACAGGTAATCAAATGGAGAAATGATTGAGTCAAACGCAAGATGTCCTTGCTTCTTTTTGCCCTTTGTCACTCCAATGAGGAAATTACAATTTTACAAGTGAAGAAAAATAACACTTCACAAAATATTCCTCCATCCAGTGTCAGAACTGCCATTTGTGCCCATTTGTGTAGGGATTGTGAAAAACCCTAACACAGACCACGAGCATGGTTTAGATTTGTGAACAGACACAAAGAGCCTCCACTCAAAGAAATGGGAACATAGAGGGAATGTCTGCTAAAAGGGTAAAACATACATGCAAATGGTCACTGATGAAAAGCAACATTGGGCAGTGGAATAGCATTGTAGTTACTGTGGCAGTGAATGGTGCAGCTGCCACCTTTCTTCACGTACTGCATTTCACCCAATCTCATTTCAAGTGTCATTGCCCAAAACGTCCTGACCAACTGTTTCAAGGTGACACTGGAATGCTTGGGACATCTTTTCCTCTTTTATTTTTTGATGTATATGTGTTAAATCAGTCTTAACTGTTGCTAACAAGGAGTTGGTATTTTTTTCTATTTCTGTATGAAGGCCTAGTCCTCCTTTTTTTTTATAGAAGCACATTGTATAAAATTTCACTTGTTGTATTTGACCTAAACCTTCTATTTTTATTTAACACTTTATTTATGTATAAAATTTACTATATCAAGATATTAAGAGTCAATAGAAGAAGCATTTACAGTGTAATGAGCATGCAGGTATTTCAACCTGATTGACCTTGTCACAGCTTGTCGTTCAATTTCTTAATTAAAAAGATGCAATTTTGTTTCTATAGACCACCCAAGGAAGATGAAATTCTGAGCCAAAAATAAACCAAACCTCTTCTGGAACTTAAAATGAAATGTCTTATCATACTCCAATGTGAAAGGTCATTGATTTACTGCCTCTGCCTAATTATAATAATTTGAAAAACAGAATGTTTCTTACCTTCATTAATATTTTTCTTTACTGTAGGGATAGAGATCTGAGACTTGGACAAAACAAGAAAGGTTGTAAATAGAGCATCATTCTTTCACTCCTTTGAGAATCTACTGAAGTCTTCAGAGAGGCAAGTTATTTAAGAATGTACTTAAATGTCCCCTGTCACAAAGAACATCAGCACATTCTTCTCTTTGTTTGGAGATTTAGGTAACTTTTTATTGTTGAATTGAGGAATCATTCTAAATTCAGAGATAGAGCACAATTCGTACTGTAAGACAGAGAAACACAAATTCCAACTTCCTCATAAAAAGGAATCTTAGGAGTATTTGTTGACTTCATGTAGCAGAGATGAAAGAAGACTTTATACAAGAATACTGCTTTGACAATGATGCTTCGCAGTGAGGATTGCTTCCTGAGCTTTTCTTTCCAGAGTGTGATACCTATGAAGAGCCCACCTTTGTGGTGATAAGAATCACCTTGTGGTGATTCTGAAAAGCAGCTGTCAGGGTTCCTATCAAAATGGTTTTGAGATCAGCATTTCAAGGAGCAAAGGATTTGTTATAACTGTTTTACCAAATCCAGCCAAGCCCAGCAGTATTCAGCAGGTGATGCCCAAGAGGTGTTAGAGATGTTGTGACCAGTTATATTGTTAAGGTTCTATTACTTTCTACTTAATTTTATAATCATTTTACAAACATTAAAGCCAGACATTAAATCAAGCATTGCGCTTGAAGTTTAAAAATAAACTCAGGACTGTAAATGTTTATATGTGTTAATAATAATGTTGCCAACCCAAACTCAGCACAAGCAAGTGTGAGATTACCTGGCATGTGAAATTCCTGATCTGAGTGGAAGCCCTCAGAAATCGATGTCAGTAAGTCTGTCTGCTGACATCAGCGAGCTTGCCAAACACCGAACCAAATGTGGGTCATTCTGAAAGCTGGTTTTGTCTGGTTTCTCCTGGAAAACTGCATTTGTGGCACTTTTAATTTTTCCCCAAGAGTCAATTAAAAAATGAATGCAGGAGGAAGGACTTTTTTGCTGAGAGAAGTATCTTCTTGATCTTAGATGATTACAGATTTAATGACTCATTTCATTAGCTGACACTGCTCCGAATGGCTTTTGTTAAGAAACTATCAATCACTGCTGGAAATTCAGCTTCAAGTATTTGCAAACAGTTAACAGCCAAGCTGGATGACAGGAGATGGAGAGGAAGGACATGGCAGGAGGTGCTATGGTGTTGTAGAGCCTGTTGTCTGCAACCAGATGTCCATTGCTCAGCACATTCCACAGGCTCTCCACAGTGATTTCCTGCAGAGCATAAACTGAGGAAGGGACCTTTGCCTTGGGGCCGCACCGACAAAGTTGTGAACTCTCCAACATCAAGCATTTAGTTCCACCTTGTCATCCACTGCCACTGAATGACATCCAATTCATCCTTGCCACTAGATGACAGCACAGCAACACACATCTAGGAAGGAACCTGTATTTTGCTATGGGTTAAGAATTCCTGGAGACACAGGTTTCAGGAATTCTAGGACTAGTCCCATGGAGGCAAGAGATGACATGGAATTTCTGTGTCTTTGGACTTCTACATCCATCCATTCATTATGAGAAGGAACTTGTGTGATGTCTGTGCTGCTGAACAGGACAAAAGTCTCACCAGCACTGGAATGCTCTGCAGCTGGATGGTTTCCTGGTGTTTGTACAGGTAAAGCAGAAAGTAGGAGAACATGGAGGCCACCAACCCTCAATGGCAAAACACAGACTTGGCTACTAAATCCAAATGTCTAAGGAAGGTATTTGGTACAAGAAGAAATTAGGATCCTTTTGAGATTAGATGTCTTCTGGTGTTTTAGTTTCACAAGTCTTTTCTCAGTGCTGATCTGGGAACTTCTGGAGTAGAGCAGACCTTTACATATTGGAAGACTAGAGAACACTGGTACTGATGGATGCTTTGGGCTGGAAAACACCAATAATTCTGTCATTATTTCATGCACTCTTCTTGACACACTCAGGATTTCTGGTAAAATACTTTTGTTAGATGTTCTAACGAGAAATTAAAGATAATTAGGGGAAAAAACCTATGAGTTCAATTTCATGAACATTAATTCTGGACAGTTGATGCAAACAAGAGTATTCCTTTCTGCTCTTTTTCTCTACCCTAAGTTACACTATTCTTCCAAAAAGAGAAAGATGAGGGCCACCACACAAACAGGTCCCTGTTCCAAACTTCTAGAATCCAGTCCACTTCCTGTGCTCAGGGAAGGGAGGTGGAATATATGATCTATTGAGATCCTCTTCAACCCCAGCCTTCTTTCTTAAGTCATTGTAGTCCTTGAGTTTGAATTAATACAATATTTAGTTATATTAATTCTTCCTCCTAAGAAGGAAGACCTAGGAGTAGGTCAATATTCCGATGCCACAAGACAGGGCTCTACACAGACTCTAAGGAGAAGGGTCTCTCATGGTAGAATAATCTAGAAGTAACTAACTGTTCCTTGAAATGAAGTCTTGGAATGGTCTCCCATATTTGTGCAAGCACTCTACCTTCAGGATATTCTGAGATCAATGCCAGTCTCTTTCCTCTCCTCTGCCCTTTACCAGAATTTTCTGAACATAAGACTTTTTTTTTTGCTTGTCAAAAAATGTAGTACATTTCTGTGAAAACTTTTCCTTTTGAAAACCCTGCTTTTCCAAGAAACAGTCTTGTTTCCAATTTTTTTTTCCAATGAACAGATGGGGAGAAGGTTTATGGTTTTCTGTGTGGCAAAAAAGAAAAGAGGAAAAACTATGGATTTAATTTCAGTGTAACATTTTAAATCACCTCCCACCCCCCCAAAAGCAGGACCCTGTCCTGCTTATCTGTCCTTTCTTAAAGGTGCACATG
This sequence comes from Nicator chloris, assembly GCA_013400495.1. Lineage (NCBI taxonomy): Eukaryota > Metazoa > Chordata > Aves > Passeriformes > Pycnonotidae > Nicator > Nicator chloris. The sequence continues at coordinate 1,816 of WAAE01014429.1, read as the reverse complement.
TCTAGTCCTGAATTATTAGAGTGCTTTCCTCCACGTTTGGTCAGTCCCTGATAATTAGTGCTATTGCATATGTGCAGGTATTCACCACATACAGGTGGTGACACAACAGGACTGCAATATATTAGCATTTTGTGACCAATTCTTTAACATGTTTACCATTTTCCTCATAATTCCGCTTTCTTTCAAAGGGTAAGGAGAAATTACAGCCCACTGAGAAAAGAAGGAGAGAATAGCTGTGTGTGGGCAGGGAATAAGTATATTATGGGATTTTGTGATTTTTCTTTCATCTGTTTCTTTCTATTTGATAACAGAGCTGGTTTATACCATACAGGGTGTACTTTATCATTGGCAAAAAATGTGTAGGAGAAAAAACCCCAAGCATGCCATTAATTGCTTATAAATACATGCTCTCAACATTAGCAATCAGCCTTCAGGATTTCTAACCTCTAAATTCTGTTCAATTCCTTCATTTGAATAAAACTATCAACTTGCATCTTTTCTACCATGATTAAACACATTTCTTGCAGGCAGGTTATGATTGAATAGGAAAGATTTTTTGAACTACACAGTCTCTGTGTCTCTCTGTAGGTGTGTCTGTGCATATCCACGTCCTGGTATAAACTTCCACGTGTGTGGATACACACATGAACGTGTGTGTTCATGTCTGAAAGTAAACAGGGGAGTGGGGAGCAGGAAAGAGGAACCAAAGCTAAATTACATGGAATGATCTAGAAGTTCAGGCCAGATTCTTCAGTCTTCTGCACCCAGTTGCATCCAATGTGACATTCATAAGAATTCAGTACTGGTTTTCTCAGGGAAGTTTAAGACCCAAGATGCTGAGCCTTTCTCACTCTTCCATAGCTTGAGGAGCTCAGCTGGACATTGTTATTCCTTTCCTGGAAGACCTGTGTTTTAAAAGCAAGCAGGAATAAAAAAGAAACTCTCTCAGCTTGCTGAAAGCTTTTTCTTTAGACAGTCATGCCTTGCATACATATGGTTGCACCTGCAAACAGTATAGGAATATTTGTGCAGGCCTGTTGAAAAGCTGGCCATAAAAGTAATTTTCCCCAAAGCCATGGCTATAAAAAAAATTTCGTTACCAAAATTTTACATGCTTTTAAATCTGTTTTATTTCCCTTACTTACTATTTACTGTCATTCTGCCTCCCCCTCGCCCTACAGAGTACCAAGGCTGTGCTTGAGAGACACACAAACATTCTCTCATGTTATCATCTGATGCTGTAATGTGTTCTGATACTGCAATAATAAATGAGGAAATCAGTGCCAGTAGTATAACATATCAGTATACAGCAGGAAAAAACACATGAGTGGTGGCAGAATGGGAAGTATCTTGTGTCTGCTCAGTGGTAATTAGGAATAAGGTGGGCACTTCTGCTGATCATGGGCCTGCCTATGGCAACTGAGCCTGAAATTCACTTTTCCATCACTTGGCTGGTTCCACAACACCACTGTGGAATTAAGACCAACTCACATTGGTAAAAATGAGGGCAAAGTTAAGCCTCCTCTAACTAAATATCATCCAGCTGATCTTTCCCTCAAAATCTCTACCTTCTCTCTGCCTGTGGCCAATTAAGGATGAGGCTTCTTGTCCTTCTAGGGCAGGAAATTTATTTGTTGTTGCTGTTCATCTTGCAGTTACAGCTGTCAATCAGCTTCAAGGGCTGCACTGTCAGTTATGGTCCCAGAGGGCCAAAATGCAGAGAAAGGCCATGGTACCATTTGCACTTGCACTTCAATCATGAGAATCAGAAGTTTATCACATTTATAAGAATGCTATCTAAACATGACAAATTCTA
>WAAE01014427.1:0-47836 GCA_013400495.1 Nicator chloris | reverse complement strand
ATGAAAACTAGTTATGAAACTTGATGATTCTTCAGTGTTCAGTTGACAGGCTGCTTTTTTTGTTTAACACTGACAACTGTTTGTTCCTTAGATATTCTTAAAGGCTTTTTCTTCCCAAATGTTTCTTTCATTCAGTGGTGTAGCTCAGGGAGGAGAGAATGACCAACCATTGCTGCAGGATATTCTGGCTCAAGTAGCATAAACGTGTACATTTTATGCTGAACCAACAGGTCATAATTGCATCTTTCCATGACACTTACTCAAAACAAATTCAGCAGACAAATTCACTGTCAGCAGAGTGGTTCTGTGTTCTTCACTCTTGTGAAGAAGTGAGATTTGCACTGCATGGCATTTTCCACCCAGGTATTTAAAGTTCTATCACATATTTCTGACCACAGCAAAGATCGTATGTAACTTTCAGTCCTAAGATCAGTGACAGACCTTGCAGAAAACCTGGCAGTTCTACAGAAAAATGCAAGACAAGGCAGTGAATATGTTAGGGCTATGAAACTGTAAAATGAAAAAGTAAAAAATAAGTAAGATTGGTTCAGAAAGCTTTGAGGGAAAAAAACCCAACCAAACACAATTAATAGGTCCTTCTTCTGAGAGTATCAGACTGAAGACCAAAACAGAACCAGACAAATAATCCGGAATCAAGCCTTTTCTGCAGGAGATTCTGAAACCTTTTTCATTAAGCATGTGGAATGGGATGATTTCTGTTTAATACTCTAAAATTGTAATTCTCTTTAAAGAACTTTAGAAAGGCATAGGAAAAGCTAATTTTTTTGCTCATGTGTGAGAGTGAGTCACATACTACTGAAAGCTGAAGTTTCCCTTAGAAAAACCTAAGAAACTAAGAAAAAGCAGCTATGAAGAAGCCAATACTTTTTACCCATAACCTTTTAAGGAACCATTTGGCTTGGTGCAGTCATTGCTGAAAAGTTTTGCTGATACCTTGGGGGAGATAAATACAAAAATATGGGATATAATATATAAGAAGAAGGTTTGCTTCTCAGTGTATACTAGACTAGCTCTTGCATATTGCCACACCAGCATGCTCAGTGCTTTAATGCAGAAATGAAGCTTGCTTGCTTTAACTTGTTTAATCCTAATAAGTGGTTTATGCCCATCTACGTTTACAAGGTTATCCTCACAAGGATAAAGTAACAAAAATAGTGTTTTATAAATGAAACTGAGATTCACCTTCATAGTTCCTGAAATCAAAAGAATTTGTAGGTATTAGCCACTAGGCATTACTTTGAGTAAGTGATAAATAAGGCAGATTTCGAGGAAGGAATGATCTAAAAGATGAAATACTTTTTTTTTTCACCAGGAAAAAACAGTTTGTAAGGTTTAGATCACAGAGCGAGATTTCTCTTCAGCTAATGAAAAAAAAGAACAAATGAATTAAGAAAATCTAATATATTTTTTCCTACAAAAGTCAGGCATGCAGACATCACAATAAACTTTGAGGTCCTAGATGACAAAAACAAAGTGCAGAAATTATTCTAATTCCCCTTTCTGTAGAGGGCTACACATTCTGAGAGAAAAAAAATGCCTGAAGTAATTAAAGAAATTAGTACTCCATTAGCCATTGGAAGAATTAAGTAAAAATTGATAATAGACTTGCTGCAAAGGCTTTAAATCACTCTATTTCAATTAAAAAGTAAGGAGGGTATTATTACAGGAAAGTCGTAGTGTGGTGATGCCAGTGAAAAAAACCTTCTCTTACTACATACATTTCATGTAAGTAGAATCCACACGGCCACATCAGAGTTTTACAACTCAGTGTAATATGACTTCTTTGTTGCACAACTTGTGACGAAAGTGATTAGGTTTTGCTTGTTTGGAGCATTTCTACTTCTGGTTCTGTTGGTGTTCTAACATACTTAATTGTCTTTACCTACAAGATATGCAGCATCTTTCTTACTAGGTTTTCACAGTACCTTCATTGGGAACATAAGAAGGCCCCTTTGTTGGGTATTCTTTCATGGTCCAGGAAGGCATTATTATAACTAACTTGTGCCACAAATGTTTCATGATCACCATGGTTTTTGTAGAAAAAGATGCAATTGTAGATCGCAGGATTAGTCTTCCTTGGGAAGTTGTGGCTGGAAAGATTTAGCCAACAGGTCTGCTTTTCTCAGGAAGATTTCCGTCCCGTGTTTCTGAGACAAATAACATAAATCAGTGCCTTCCCCTCAAAAATGTGTGGTTAGAATTCAGCCTGCCCCTGGGTCTGTGATTGCTTCTCAGGCAGAAATATACTTTATAGACAGAAAATATAGGCATTCATTTGATCTTTTATTTAATAAGATCAGTAAGATAAAAGCACCACTGATTCTGTGGGAAGCACATTTTCTTCAAGCACACAAAAATTTGTACTTTCTGTGTCTTCTCAGCACTTCTGTCTGTTTTCGTTTTCCACCTCTTGCCTTGTTTTCATCCGAGATACCATGTCATTTTATGTGGCCTAAACCAAAGAATGAGTTCTTCTGTATTATATACAACTGCAAATTAAGCTCATATGGTTGTGTTACCAAATTTATTTCCATCAGTGGAATTAATATATGTAGCTTCTCCACAGAACTAAGAAGAATCTGGAGAGCAATTTTTCCAAAAGGTGTACCAAAACATTGATTCTGTGTTGGCTTTCAGGTCCAAAGTCTTTGGTGAAATGATGGGTCCATCCCCATGGAAATCTGTATTTTGTTATTCTCTAGCTGTGCCCAAAAGATTGCTAGGGATTGGAAATATTGTAATAGGTTCTGTTAGTACGACAAAATCTGCAGTCACCCAGGTCGATTTTCTGGTCCTTTTTTCACAGATGGAATTACTAATCCAGCAGACAGGAGCAGCTCTTGTTTGTACCCAACCTGTACAAGCCTTCAGCTAGAAACGAGACACAAAAGGGTTGGAATCCTGTTACAGCTCCTGCTTTGCCATCCTTTAAGGAGCTCAGAGAGTAGTTTATAGTGTTGTCCTTAGTTGCCTGTGACTCTGACTGTGGTGGAGGCCAGGAGTGAAAGCAGTGAGTGGTGTGGCACGTGGCTGAGCCACAGCGTGACTGCCTGGTGGTGTGTGAAGCTGCTCTGGATGCTACAGTTCGGAGTGGCCAGGCATTCCTTTATCTGGGAGAAACACTAGCACAACTCACCATACCTTGCTATAGCCTTAGGAAAGCAATTTTAATCGTGTATTGTTTTTTTAAACAGCCATTGTTGTGAGAGCTGCCTAGCATAGGTAGGCTATGAAGTGACTTAAATGCTTTTTGCAGAAATATTCATGCATTTGGTCTTGTTGGAGCAGTCGAACTCTCCAGATCATCAATGCAGTTTGATCTGGCATGTCAGGGTAAGTAGCTCGATCTTGAGCCCTCAGTTTTCCCAGCTCTCAGCCACTTGTGACTTTAAACTACACCAAAGTCTTCAAATTTTTGCATCCGACTTTGCTGGGAGAGGGTCCAGGCTGAGCTGACAAAATCCCAACAATCTGTGGGGTAAAAGTAGAGCCTGACTGTATGACTTCAAAAGTCCTTGTCAGGAAAGGTCTGGGAAAAGATGTGAAATAGGAGCACATCCTACAGATAAACTTCATTATAACCATAATTAAACCATAATTTCCATTGCAAAATCTGTCTTTTTCACTGTATTTTCGCTTTATATCTAACAAACTATGAGATGGACACCTTCTTTCAGCATGCTGTGGAATAAATATCACCTCTTTTCCTGCATGCAAAATCAAATCCTCCTCTCAATTAATTTAGTTTTATGCTAATGCCATGAAATTAATTCCAAGTGGTGTGAAATCAGACTTTGAGTTAGTATTTTTTGTTGGTTTGATCTGTTGGGCATATGGCAGTGTCCCCTGTACCTGTTATTTTTTATTATGATTTTACCTGATCTTCTTAATTTTTGTCATGTAATTGCTAAATCTCTGTGAACTGGAATGCAGAGATTTAACTAGAATATTGAAAAACATGACTGGTTTGAGGGGAGATTTCTGTGGTTGTAAATAGGAAAGTTCAGTTTGCTGACAAAACACTGTTAGCAGGAATTGAACAGTGACAGATCTGATGATTCTATCCCTTTCAATAGGCATGGTTTTGAACCAAAAGAAAAAAAAAGATTTTAATAAAACAAGCACACGTCAGGTATCACCACTGACATCCACAGCACAACTGGAGGAATACTATTTATGAAGCATATTAAAAATGTACATACACAGAGATGTCTACTGTAAAACTGCCAGTAAAGCAAACAGGAGGCAGATAGACTTTGGGAGTTCTAATCTGTGTTTCTCCTCCTTCTGTCCACACACTGTTTTACAAAAGGGATGAATCTACAAGATTCAAATACATTTATTCCTTTGACTCTCTTGGTCAGCATTACAAGCACAAAAGGTTAATGTAAAAGACCATGTATGGAACCCCATATAATAAAAAGTAACTTAAATTCATAAGATCCTGATTGGATACTCGCAAACTCCCTCATGGAAGAACCATGTTTACTGTCAATTTAGCTTGAAACAGACTGCAATTACCCAAATCTCAGGGGAATACTGTGAAAAGAATCACGTGTGCATTGTTCCCTGGAATTTTGCTATGCTTGCAGAGTGATTGCAAAATCATGTTGAACTAGAAACATGTAGATTCATAGCAATGGGAGTTTTCCAGTTTGTGGATTACTTCCAGACAGATTAACACTACAAAGCGTGTAGTGATTTCTGGTTTACCTTAACTAAAAGTTTTCTTTTTATAACTAATTTAATTATATTAAAATTGTATCCTAGGGAGCTAGCTTATTTCCTCCTGGAGCTACCAGATTTTTGTAGATCAAGCAGTATGCGCACTACCTGGAAACAGATTAATTTTGGGATATTAAAGCCAAAAACATCCTAACCTAGAATCGAGCTACAGGAACTGTAGTTTGGCTATTAAGTAATCAGCAAGTGCATATACTAAGGCTCAGAAAGTAATTGTATTTGTCTTAATAGAATTCATACCCAGTGTATTTCATTATGAGGGCCCAGTTTCACTGTGCAAGTTCAGCTCTTAGTTTCAAATCCCCTCTGTCTTGGGTGACTTCACTCAATGCAAGGGTGTAGTTCTTGTTAAAAACTGTCCCCAGTCCTTCCATTTGGTGTACCTTTTACACTGAAGAAGGACTGTTTGGGCTGGGCAATATTGAAAGCAGTGGGATGTAGCAGCCCTCTGGTTGCTAAGTGCAGGTAGTTATGACCACATGTCTTATTGAAAGCTGACAGCTGAAACAGTGGGAACATCCCTCTACAGATACAGAGGTGTGCCTGTCCCTGAAACAGAAGTGTTGCTGATGGGCTGGGTTTCCCATGGGCATTGTGTGATGTGCCTGCCAATGGGATAGGAGAAAAAAAAAAGGCAGCAGAAAAGTCTGAGATACAATGAAAGAAGCACAGGTGCTGCGGGAAAAATCATGAGAGGAAAGACCTCATCGCTGTCTACAACTTCCTCTCAAGACAAAGCAGAGGGGCAGGCACTGATCTCATCTCTGTGGTGACCAGTGACAGGACCTGAGGGAATGGCCTGAAGCAGTGTCAGGGAAGGTTTAGTTTGGATATTAGGAAAAGGTTCTTCCCCCAGAGGGTGGGTGGGCACTGAAACAGCTCCCCAGGGAGGTGATCACAGCACCAGCCTGACAGAGCTCAAGAAGAATTTTAGACAGGGCTCTCAGGCACATGGTGTGACTCTTTGGGTGATCCTGTGCAGGGCCTGGAGTTGGACTTGATGATCCTTGTGGATGCCTTCCAACAGCATATTCTGTGATTCTGTGATTTTATGACAGAGGCAGACTGTGCATTTGGGGAGTGATTGATGGCTAAAAGAATGCTTACAGCTGGCGGGTAATGACATGGGCCTGTGCTTGTGACTTCTGCAGTTAGAGACTGCAGACTTAGAGATACCAGACTTTAATTTTTATTGTAGTGGAATGGAATCACATAAAAGATGAATGGAGTTACTGTGAGTTTCTCTTCTCTTGCTAATTGAAAGACCTTGCAGATTGTGATTTTGGCTGGTGTCCAAAATAACATTTCCCAGCAAAAGTCTCAGAGAAATTTCATGTTTTGCAGCGAAGCTCATCTGGCAGCTTACAGGTAAAGAAATACTTTTGCCATAGGCTGTAAATGGGGTAAAGAGGTGAAACACAGCTAAGAGCTCTACCTCAGGAGTACCAGAAATGGCTTAGGCTGCCAGCCTCACTACTTCACTATAAACTCTCTCTTGCTCTTCTGTAGCTATGATCTCCTATTACATCCATGTAAGTCATTCCTAACTCCAGCACATCTGCTTTCCCAATGCCTTATTCTCTTTGATCACAAGGGGAATTATCCTTGGAGATGTGTGTTTAGCTTAAATATTAATCATGAAGCTGCTGCAGGAGGACCAGACTTTGCAGGGAAGAGCAACGGAGCCACTGCTTCTGCACTGGCAATGGTTTTCCTGCAGTCATCTAGGTCACAGTTGTAGGGACAAATCAGTAGTGTGAAAGGCAGTGTGAAATAGCAGACTGATGAAGGGACGGGAGCACAAAGATTTTCTATCTATCCTTGGCTGTGCCATGAAGGACACAATTTCTCTAATGATCCAAACCCTGAGAGCCAAAACAGGGGAGGTCTGTTTTAAGGTCTGAAAGTTGTAACCCTTCATTTAGGAAGAACAGTGTCATTTTGGTCCTTCTGCGTCAGTTTCCTCCCTTAGTTCTAAAGGAGTTAAAAGTAACCTGGCACGTGCATACTGCAGATTGTCCAGAACATGTCTGGTGGTCTCTAGAATCCCAGCATGCAGGGATGCTCTTGATTTCAGAGCCACAAATCTTAGATCTCTTTTATCTTAATGCCAAGCAGAACACTGTAGAAAAATAGTTAAAAGCAGGTGTAATCAGAGTAAGACAGAAGCTAATGTCATCCTCTTTTCTTCTCCTAATTTTAAGAAAACTCTTTTGTTTTAGTTTATGGTTGTAGATGAAATTTGGAAATCAGACTTGCTTTTCTGTCCACACTCCATCGGGTACACTTGCAGTATGGTGCTGGTTTCTTATCTGCATGTTCTTCTGTAAAATTTCTTCACTATTTCATCATAAAAGATTTTCTCCCTACCATTTCTTACCTCTGCACCAGGTATAAGACAAACCCTTAGATAGAATTGCCATGTGTCATTTGATAAGAAGGACCCATATAAGAGGCAGTGATGGAAAAGCTGAAAATGGTTATCTGAAGGATTAATATTGAGGCAGATGGTATTCAATGTCAGTCAGGAGGACAGTGAGCCTGAAATACTGTTGGATAAATAGGTAAAATTAAGGTACTTTGTTTTAGTAATACTTTATCATGGGCATTATGTCTAGTTTCACATTGTTAAACTGAGAACCTGTAACATAAGCCAGTTAGTGGGTGAATAAAAAAAATGAAACCATCACATTTTCATTTGTTTCCCTCTTACAATATTGAGGAATTAGTATAACATCCTATGGGATGTAAAAAGCACAAGTGTTCTGCGTGCTTTGATTACATGAATTCTCATATAATCTTGTAAACCCATAGACTGAGACTTGTTAGAGACAAAAATAGTGCAAAAAATTTAAAAATCTTAGATGTTTGATAGCTAACGAAGCTAACAAAGGAGGTAGGAGGTACATTTTGATCTTTTACCTACGGGTGTTGGAGATGCTGCACTTAAAGAAGATTTGCTTTGTAGCTTATTGAAATGAACCTTTATCTTGTGCTCAGCAGGAGATGCAAAACCCAAAAGAGCACAGTTAATTGCTATAAGAAGGGCAGTCATATGCAGTAACCTGCCCCTAAAGCAATCAGCTCTCTCCATAAGAACAAAGTTCCTTACAAACTGTGTCTCTATTCCTAGTTAACAATTGGGGAAATGGAGGAACAGAAGGTGACTGCTAGATTTTGGCCATTGCACTGGTGTAAAACTGATACCCTTGTTACTGCAGCCCATAGCTGCCAGCATGGGCAGGGATAATGATTTTATGTTTTGAAACATAAAACATAAACACAGTTATTTGAAAAGTTTGTACCTCAATACCAAGTGTATTGGTGATGCTTTCCTTTAGACTCGCTCTCTCTTTTTTTTTTAATGTGTTAGACCACTTTAAAAATTATTACTGTTTCATGGGAAAGGTGGTCCCACAGGATAGCCAAGGGTTTCCCTTTGGCCATTCTCTGTCGCTTTCTAACACTCTGGGAAACATCCACTGTTAGCAATACTCAGCTAGCTTTCCCATTATTATTAATTATTGTATATGCCCCTCATACATTTGCTTATATTCTTCCTGCAGCCACTATCTGGAGAGCTTGATCAGGCATTTCTGCCAGCTGACAATAGAGTCGGTGGAGGTCCTGGTAACAAAAAAAAAAAAAAAAACTTGGAGGGGAAAGGCAGCCGTGAAATAAGATGAGAGAAGTGAGCAGATCTTGGTGGAACAGGGCCATGACGAGGGCAGCTGAGGATGTGCTGATTCAGCGTTTCCTCCCTATGGGCTGCGCAGGCTGGTTTCTTCTCTGCAGCTGGAGCTGTCCCTCAGGATCTCCGCGGTGCTGGACGTGGAAAGGCAGTGAAACTGCAGCCTTTTTGCCCGTGTGATGAATCCTCTGCAGTATACAGCCAACTGACTGCAGTGAAATTTATTCAGGAGCTGCAAATCAGCATAGCAACACCACAGTTGAGATTTGTCAAACATTTTCCCGTCTGGGAATTATTGTGACCACTTCTAAGGCAAACTCTGAAACCCCCATTATCTGTAGCAGATCCTTTGTGTATTAAGGCAAGGTGAAGTACCAAGAAATGATTTTTTCTGGCTTCTTACTAAGCCACTAATGTTTGATTGAGTTGCAAGGAATGAAGAGCAAGTTTCCTGTCAGTAGTCTCTACAGTGTGGTTGCAGTTCAGATTAAAACATTCCCAGTCCCCTCCTTACAGTTTGCTTCTTGTTTCATAGGTGATTTTACTTCCAAAATTTGAGTTTCGAGAACTGATACTTGGAGAACTCACCAGTACTTTCTCATGTAATGTTGTTGATGAAGTAGCAGATATTAAAGACTTCAGATCCATGTATTTTAAAGTTAGCCACATAATTCCATACTGAAATACTTAAACTGTCACTTGTGAGCACATGTTGTGTGCGTGTGTATCTAGTGACTGCTAAGTACCTAGATTTAGATTTTTATTTATTTATTTAAGGATTCTTTTGCCCTCCTGAAAGTTACAGAGACATACAAAGCTGTGGTGCCAAATTATTTGACTCAAAAAATAGCAAAAGGTGACTTCATTAGTAAGTTTTGAAATGAGGATAAGAGGAACAACTTAAAACTGCATAATTACTTTTAACACTAAGGTGATTAAAAACTCATGAAGTCTTTAAGCTTGAGCTTTTACATTGCCACCCTAAGCCAAAGATACCTGACTTGAAGCAAGTTCAGAGAAGGTAAGAGACATGGGGCAGACTTCCTTACACATGATGAGTAACTAAATACCATATAATTGGTTATACAGTCTGACTAGAAGAGCCCTATTTTGCACAGTGGGATGCACAAATATCTGGAATTAAATAAGTTGATGTAACTTTAGCATGTGATTTAGCAACTGATGGCTTACACCATCTATTTGTCACTGCTCAAATCAACTAAGATGCATCTCTTCTGAACATTTATGAGGATTCACTATGTGTATGCACATTGGGTAATTGCATGAACAGACTGGCATAAAAGAGACAACTGATCTGAATTTAAAAAGCCATTTTGCTTTTTCCAGAGCTACAACTTTCACACTTGCTGCCTCTAAACAAACAGTTGTAAATGGAGCCAGATATTCCACTTTGGTGGTCCAGGTTAATGTCTTTGGAAGTCCAACCTCTAATTTAATACATTCTTCATTTTGACGAGTAAAGCAACTTTATAACCTCACTTTAATTTTGGATGTAGTTTTGTGAATAATATTTACATTCTTCAACAATACAGAGATCTGCTTCTTTACATAAAACTCAGTTTTATTTTACTTTTAGGAAAGGGAAAGATGAAAAGACGAAAGAAGGCAAAGTGAAAGAGAACTTTAGTGTATTTTTGCACAGTGTGGTTACTTTTTCTTCCTCTGTTTTAAATAAGATCCAAGGTCCTGTATGCAGTGTTAATTCACAGTCTGGATTCAGATACTGATGTCTAAGCAGTAATGTATGAGTTAAAATCCTTACCCTCTGTAAGTTTACTGCCCCACTGCAGCACCTGACAGAGGTTCTGCAGGTGGTGATGGTTAACTTTTATTTCCATCGATACCTAGAATTTTAGTTTAAGGATATGGAGGCCACTAGGATTTGATCTTTCCAGCCAACCATCAAGTAAGCAAAGGTTGTAACTTTGGATTGTTTTGGAGTATTCACAGAAAGGAGCTCTAAGAGATTCTAATTTGGTAAAATTCAAAGATGTATGTATTAAGAGAACTAGATAAAGTATTATTTTCAATTTTTGGTTCCCTCACTAAGCTTCTTAGGCTTATTTCTGAAATCTGCCTAGCTGAATTTGTTGCTAGGATTTTAGTTATGTCTTAACCTGACTTACCGTATAATTTCAAAGAAATGCAAAACAGTTCTATTCCAAGTACGTTACTAGCACTCCTTAAGATACTGTTTTTAGAAATTAACTAAAGTGTCTTAGGTTAACTGGACCGACTTCAGCGGCTGCCTTTGAAATCCATCTCATTTTCTTCAGTTCAGTCTAACAAAAATCCCTACCGACCTTAAGTGTAAGGTTACAGAATCCTAGAAGAATGCTCCAAGAAAACTTATCTTCTGTAATTTACTTGAGGACTGACAAGTGGTGAGTCACTGCCAGCTGTAAAGTTGCTGTGTCCAGATGCCACTTTTTAAAGCAGGTGTAAGAGAGAGCAGCAGAAGTTCTGCACTAGAAAGCATCTTGAGACAATTATGTAAATTCCTGTCTGGGCTCATATAATACAATAATTGGAGGCACCATATTGCATTCAGCACCCCACTGCCAAACAACAAACGTCACTAAATGCCATTATTCCCAGAAAAGCTGATTGATTGACTGACTGATTGATTGATTGATTGATTTTTAACAGCTTTTCATTATTATATTTGGAAAATATTTATCCAGCAGAAAAGAGATGTGAATCCACACTGCAGAAAGGGTGTTGAAATCCCATTATGTTGTGACTTGCTTTTGTTTGGCTTGCCTTTCTCATGTTAGGAGAAGAGAATGGGCAGTCCAGTTCCCTGATTATTTCTGGCTACTGAACCTTTAACGTGGAAACTTCAAATAGAGCAACAACTGCTGGAGCTGCAGACCATCAGCTCTCTAACCCTGGCTGTGGAGTGCACACTCTAACAGATGATTCAAGTTACTAGCCATCTTTTGTTAACAGGGATGCTCTGTGTCAAATACCTAGAGCTTTTTATAGATTCTGCTCCTCCTTTGACTGTCATGATGCCCTTTATGTCACAGGAAAGCACTGGGAGACTCACCAGGCACTTAATGAGCCATAACCTCTTGCATGAATTACTCAGAAGCCTGGTTTTCCACAACATATGTTCCCAAACAAGGCAAGGAAGTTGTCAGGCTCAATCACTGATGGACTTAGTTCACTTAGGAAGAGAGATGTGTGAAAAGAATACCAAAAACCATTTCTCCAGAGCAAGTAGACATTTTTTATGTATTCTTCCTGAAACAAAATGTTTTAAGACGTTTAGCTCATCTGAAGCAATACATGAATATGTATATGAATGCATGATCATTGATGGCAGCAAGAGGATGGACAAATTCCTATCTCCTGCCATGGGGTAAGGGAGACTCCTAAAATAAATTAGTGTTCTAATATATTCTGAAGTAAATTAGTGATCTAATGATTAATCATTTTATAATTCTGATAAACATACAATAATGAATTGTGCCCCAAATACTTTTGAATAAGAAGATATGCTAGAATGCATTTTTTTCACTTTGTAGAATCATAATACATTCATGGTTTTAAAGAAATTAAAGCATGTAATTGCAAAAGATAATTTTTACTCGTAAAACCTTCAGAAATATTTGTACTGTGTAAGATATGGAACTTCCATCTCTTTCTGATCCTAAGGGAACTATCATGCAACAGTTGCCATGATTTAAGAACGAGCCTACCTTTACAGAAAACCTGTATTTTCTTTTAAATATCACTGTTGAGTGTGTCCACAAATGCAGTTTTCACTGTCTATGCAGAGAAACACCACCAACTGGACCACTTTTTAAGTGTTGTCTCAAATTAAGACAGCATACAATGCCTGAATACTCAATGTTTCTGCAAGGAAAAAATGAGGCTTTAAGATACTTCCTCATGCAGTATACCAAATACTGTATATATGCAAGTATACGATACCAAAACTAAATAGCAAAGACTGTGTTCAGAACTTGCTGTGAACAACAGTAAAATAGTTTCATTTTCCATCCTGGTGTGGTCAAAATGCCATCCAATACTGTAAACAGCAACACAACTGAATTTTTCACTGTCATAGTTTAAGACACTATTTAAAGGTGGATTTTTTTATTATTACTCCAGGATATAATCCAGGAAATATAAGTATTTAGTATCACCAGAATGTCAAACAAATTGTTTACATTCCTGGTTTTGAAATTGTCCTGAATATTTCTGCTAGAATATAACTTGACTGGCAAGTTCAACTCAGAAGCAATTGCATGACTAATCATGTGTGGAAAGAATAATTTAAAAAATCCATTTTGTGGTGTATGCCCCAATTTGTAGTGGCAAATAATTAAATTATTTCACAGTTCTGTTTCCTTAATGCATACAGAAAATGTGTTTCATTGTTCTTTCTTTTTTTTGTGGAATTATCTTTTACTAATTAAATTATACGGTGCAAATGATCAACTAGCTGGTTTTATGCATTCATTTAGCTTCATCCCATTCTTTTTCGAATAAATGAGAAGTGTTGCATTCAACATGAAATTTTGGAAAGTGACAGTCTTCAGACCTTTGTCAAGTAGAAAGTACAATTTACTCAGTTTCATCAATTATACGTTCTCATATATTTCAATATTAAAAATATAAAAATGTATTTCCTATCTTCAGAAAACCAAAGTTCCAAATAATAACTTTTTTAAAACTTCTAATCAAGATCCAGTTCTGCACATTCATCCATCTATCACAGACTTTACTTCTGTAAATATAGCCACTGATCTGTAGGATCAACTACCCTAAACTGCTTTTTTTTGGAGAAAATAAAAGCTTTTCCCAGCTTGTTCTTTTTGCTGTCTTGCAAATTTTGCTGTGAGATGGATTTTTTTTCTGTGAAGGTCCCTCAAAGTACTCACACATTAATTGTGGATTTGCTCATTTGAGTGGGTTTGTATCTGAAAGACACATGAATATGTATAATATATAACCATATACATGTACACATTAGGCCAACATTTTCTAAGATGCATCTACTTTTAAAATGACATTTTAGAACACAGATTTTGTGGGTTTGTATTTCCATTTGTTTCCTTTTCTTTTTATTCCTTTCGAAGTTCTTTTTGTAATAGTTTTCTTCAATAGAGCATAAAACTTTTTCCTATTATTTTCTCACACAAGGATAGATTTATTTTAGAGGTGACAGGTAGTTCCTTTATTAGAACAAAACTGTTTTTGTTATCTAATTATCTTTTCTTTGAGTTAATAGTTCAGAGCTGTAGCAGTACATTTTTGACAAAGAGTTTGGTTCTCATTATTCTTGTATTTATTATGGAGCAAAAAGGATATTTGCTCTGTCATCAGCGTTTGTTCATAACTGCTTGCCTTCCACTTAACCTTCAAGGTTAATTAATCCGAAAGGCATGTCCAAAAAATTACTGTTGATGTGTGTCCAAAAACTGGGTTTCACTGAATGGGAGAGATTGTTCCATAGAACAGTTGTGATGCGATTTGTTTTCTGTGTATTACATAGCACTAGAGAAGAGTCCTTGAGATGGAGAAAATAATTTAAGACCCATTCAGAGTCTCATTTTCCTTCATGGCAGGGCAGTGTGTGCCATGTTGCTTGCCCTTAATCAGAGCTGCCAGTTTGAGCTAAATGGTAATTTATAGGGAGTGATTAAACGGACACATATTTTTTCATTTCCTTGCCTAGTCTCTTCCTGCAAAATATCAAGGTTACTCCTTTTTAGGCTTTTTGTGGAACACTTGGTCAGTCCTGAGTTTCTTGTTGCCCTTAGTCTTCTACCTTCACTCTCTCAAACTGGTTGCTGTACAGAGAGTTTGCCTCCCTGGGTAATTTGTGTGAAGTGAACATCGTGATCTGCAGCCCAGCTGCTGTGCCAGGCCTTGAAATGACAACAGTTCCTGTCCAAGAAACTGGCTAGAGTAAAAGATGCTTGCACACTGCAGTGTGAATTTACTCTGATTTACTTGATCAGTAGGATGCCTTGAGTGAATCAAAATTCTATCACAATAGAATTCATAGGATCAGACATATGTGATGTCCTACTGCCTTTCCGTTCCCTGTGTGCTCCATCTGACGCTTCTTTTTGTTCTTTTTCCCATTCATACAGTCGCCTAATGCTGGAGACAAGGATGACCAAACGTTGACGGTAGGCAGCAATTATGCATCTGAGCATTTGTTTCTCAGGAGGGTGGTGAAGCAAGCCTTACGTTAGTTTGGCATGCATCAACGTTTTTCTAAATTGCTGGGATTTCCTTCTCCTCCTATACTACTATAGAGTTTAAATAATTTATTTCCAAACATAAAACAGTGAATTAATCTTCTTTATTGGTTTCTATAATTTATCATTTTGTATGTGTATGACACAAAAGATTAATCCATGTATTATTGCCAAGTATTATTTTCTTCAGTGTTGGTTTCTTCCCTCTTATTGGATTTCAGGGTCTTTCTAGTCAGTAGTCTGTTGGCTTTCACTATCCTTTTTATTAAAACAAACAAACAGCCACAAAACTGTCTTACTCTATGAGATATATACCATGCATCAATTATTGTACTAGACAATTGCATGAGGAACAGAATCTCAGAGTATGTTTTATATTTTATTACAAGCATGCAAAAGATGCTTCTACATTAGATTAATTGCTGTAGATGTCTGTATTGCCGTACCACACTCTCAATCTCTTTTTGCCATGAGACTTCAGTGGACAGAACCAAAGTGAGGAGCATGTTTCTGATTGAGTGCCATTTAAAAAAAGTACTGTCTGCCCTTTTTCTCCACAGTTTTGATCATACACATATTTGCAATGTACTGAAGTAATAAAAATTTTAACTTATTTCAGGGATTCAAACAAAAGGTTCTACAAAGAAACAAATTATTGGTTCTTCCTGATGCAAGTATGAGGTTTTACTTAACACTTTATGGGTTTTCACAAAGAAGGATTCTTTTTGCCCAGTTTTTTTCCTGAGTCCTGGGGGACTAATGGCTGTTCTGACAATCCATCCCCTCCAGAGAAATTGTCTATACTTACGGCAATGGGTGATAAATTCTGTACCTTAACATAATCTGCTATAGGTGACAGTTCAAAATGTTTCATTGTTTAGTGAAGTGTGAGATTAATTGATACTTTTTCAGATATCTTGCCACATAAACAACAAAAAACCCCTGAATTCTTCACCATATTTTTACCCTAGACCAAGCCACGTCTCCAGAGGGGAGGAAGCTCCGCATCTCTCCACAACAGTCTAATGAGGAACAGCATCTTCCAGCTCATGATTCACACACTTGACCCACTTGCTGAAGGTATGCTTATTAATTATTTTTTTTGCTTTCCTGATGCAAAAGCCAACAAATGCTTTATTTTTCCTTTCTCTTCATGAAACTGTTTTTTACATTTCTCTTGCTTTCATCAGTCTTTACTGAATGTGTCTGGATTTTCTGAGAGAGTTCTGCACTTTTATGGTGTGATACGCATACTCCCACCAAGACTTTCAACTTAGGAAATGTGTTCATTGCAGTGAAACTAAAACTGATCATTTGGCTGATGCATAACTACTGATTCTCTTCTCTTCTGGCTTCAGCAACAATGTAGAAGTTACGCAAATGGTATCGTTCTGTAGTTTCATAAAGATTTTTTTGTTTTCCTCCCTGGTTTTGATTTTATTTTAAAAAATGTCAAAGTGGTGGATAATTTGTCGTGTGCACTGTAGAAAAGAATGAGATTCTGTTGGTTTGACTTCAGGTTGTTTAATGCTGACATTAATAAAAATGCAGCCAATGTACCTCTGCGTTACATGTATACAAACAGTTTACTTGCTTTATTCAAGTGTGATGTGATATATTATTTCTTTGACAAATTAGTGAGAAGACCATTGCTTTGATCTGAGAAGCTGGCAGGAAAACCATATCGCCTTTGTAATTGTGGGGTGATCTGACTCTCAGGTTCTAGTAGAAGAACCAAAAAAATTGAAGGCCATGTGTTACTTGACGTCTGTGTGTCTGTAGGACTTCTCTTGCTGCAGTAATAGATGACTTGAGAAATAGCACTTGTGGAGGAATAGGGAAGTATTAAAGGGACCTAAAATATTACTGACAGACCTTTCAAACTTCAGTGACCAAAAACTATGTATAGCACTTCACATGAGCATACATGGCAGATTGAAGACTAGACTACAAGAAAGCTAGAATTGTTGACTGGAGCACAATTTGAACATAATGTAAATTAAGGATAAGATATCTCTCAGGTATTTTTCCATTGCTCAAGCTTATTTCACTTGTTTCCCACACATAGCTTTTTCAGTATTCAGACCTGTCTACTTTTCTGCTGTAGTAAGCTCGCACCGTGTAGCGTGATCCAGAGGCTTCTCCCTTCACAACAGTGAAGGACAAAAGGGATTTGACATCTGAAATTCATCTTGGGAGAGACAAAAGCCCTACATTTCCAAAAATTACATATAGTTATAATTGTTTTGTCAGGTAACTCAATCCTGGTTTTCATTATGTCAGTAAAATGGTTAAGATCAATGTGGATTGATAGACATGTTTGCAATGGATGAATCTTACTTAAATTAATCCAGTACCATTTTATTCAGGGTTTCTTTGCACATAATACTTCACTGTTTACTGATTTTTTCCTTTCCAAAGTCTTACATTTGTCCTGGAAGTAATACTCTTTAAAAAAAATGGGAATTGAAATATGTTGTGGCCTTCAAGTAATTACAAGGCAGCAGCCATTTCATTATCTGGGCATTTCATTAAAACTAACATACTGAGTTAAATTTATAAAGGAGAAAAATAATCTACGTCCATTTACAGTAAAAACTGTATTTTAATGCAAAACCTCCATGAAGAAATGGCCAAAACCTGCTGGAAAATAGCTTGTGTGTGTGCAGATACTCAAGTGGGTATATATAAAGAAGCCAGTATTTCAAGCTTTTGCTGACTTTACAGAATTCAAATTTTAGTTCCTGAGAGCATGAAAGTGCAATTCATTCAATAATTTGTTTTTGCTCATGGAACTCTGGTTTTAGCTTTTTATAAACAGACTTACAACTGTAGGAAAAATCTGAGAAAAATTCATCCGTGTTTCTGTCACACATTATTAACCTTTTCTGAGGCACCACCTCATTTGTACAGAGACTCGGCTTTCAAGATCTTTTGCACAGCAGGCAGTTTGGAGGGCAAACATGAGGAGTATTGGATGTCTCCACTGAACACACTCATGTTGTTTTCTGAGATTTTAAGCTTTTAAGTGTCCATATTAATTACTCTGTATTCAGCTTTTTCTGCAAACTTCCGTAAAAGAAAATGTGCTTTTATTTGATGTAAATACCGTGTCTGGTCGAGGCAGGTGATACTAGTTAATAAATTTGGATGTCGTTGTATTTTAATCTTACGTTCACTTAAAAAGAATGTGTGAAAATTGATGCGGGTGCCTACTGTGTACAATATTAATTTTCTACTTGGAGCTGTATGAGTCTTACCTAACAAGTTCTCTCCATGTTTCCGTGTTTTAATCTGTGTGTAATGACCTTGAAGAACCAAATTGGTGCATCATCTTTATTTTAAGAGTCTTTGCCAGCTAAGTAATTTTTTAAGCTGATAGCATTTAATTATTACAAATTGAAAGAAATAGTATTTATTAAAAGTGTCTGAGAAATGCAGCCCTTTGCTCTATAAACCCATTATCTGGGGAGATGTGGAAATATAAGGAAATACCTGGTGCCTTTTCTGGCCCAAATAGCTCTCTCCAATTTACATGTCCTTTCCTCTACAAAAAAACTCAACAGTTTTGGGTAAGCAAAGAAAATTAGCTCTGCTGGACTCGTGTAATGAATGATGATGAACCTGCAGCATGACCCGTGAGGCTAAAGGGCTTCTTCCAAATAATTTGATACAAGTATGGATCAGACTCAAAGGAATAGCAGAAAGATGTTATAAAAATTTTTCAGTCTTACTTCAGTCAGCTTAAATTTCCTCAGTATTTCTGCCAGATGATGACTTAGATCAATAGGTCAAAAACATTGCATCATTTGCTGAATTTGCATTTGGATTTGCAGAAAAAGAACACTTTATGAAAGCGTTAAAAGGTGCCACTCTCAAAGAAAAAAAGTTTGAAAGGTGTCTATCAAAACTAATATATACATGGGGACTCTGGCACGCCCTGCACTTGGGCATATTCCTGCCATCCTCCTCCTCCTTGTCGCATTTCCTTTTTCTGCATTTCTCTAGCATTTACTTCTTTGCCTTTCTCACTCACCTGCATGCACCTTCTTTCAGTCTTCTCCCATAAGATGGCTTCTTCAGCACCTGCTGTCTTCCTGGACCGCTGGGTCCATTATCCAGATCACTTCCTGATCAGACACCAGTAACACTGCAGCTGTCACAGCCAAGTGAACTGTGTTTTGGAAAAGCATGGGTAAAGTCTGAGAGCTTCATTCGTGATTCTTGAGGGCTTCTAGATCAAATATTGCCTTTAGAAATTAGATTTCTAATTTTTGCACTGCTGCTGAGAGATCCAGCTTTTCTTTCTCTTTAAGTCAGTAATAAAGTTCACTGTTACATTCCCTTGAATAACTGCAGGGGAAATGGGGGCATTAGAAGGCATACTGCACTGTCATATGGAGTTGTGGGGATTTTGCAAGGGTGACAGAGAAGAGGTCTCATCTGCATCTTCTTGGTTGCAAAAGCAGTATAGAATGTATAAACAGGCCATGTGACTATTAAAGATCAGCTTGACCTACACACCATTATTACTGCATTAACATTCAGTGTATTTATAGAAAACCAGCTCATCAAATCTACTTCTGAATAATTCATTTGTGAAGTCAGAAGCAATCTCTACTGCAATTGAAAGCATCTTAAAAGTGCACTTGATTGCAAGTAGGATAACATGAAATGAGAGAGTAAGATTTACTTTCCACAAAATGTGGATAAACAGAGCAGTCCCAATATACTATTACACACTGGTGAAGCTGTCCTTCCTTTTCCCTTTTCACATATATGTGATTTTGGATGACTTGTGGCTGTCATGTGAAAGCCAGCTCTGCAGAATCAGTAGGCTTGCAAGGTGTTCAGCCTACCTCTGACAGATGAGTAATATCTGAGATCAGTGGGAGCTGCTGGATATTTGGCTCTTTGTATTCAGACAGGTGTGCAGCCATGCTGTGGATTTAACAGTCTAGACAAGGAAGGCTTCTCCCCTTCAAAATCTTGGTCTCAGCATAAAGCTTCTAAGAAGATAAGAGTTCAGCCACTCTAACAGGTGAATGTGTAGGATGTTTGTTAATGGGACGTGAACTTTACATTACAGCTGAGACATCATCATTCACTAAAAATATAAATATGTATAGGACATTAGGTTTTTGTTTGCTTTTTTCTTATTACAGAAATAATGACCTTGATAGAGATAATTTCCTGAGGATTAAGATTAATGACTGCCTGTGTTTCAGGCTATCATCAACTCTCAGCCAGTCATTAATCCCCAGGAAATCCTATGCCATATTTGCTTCTGCTTAAGTGCTAGTCTGGCAATCCAGCTGGTCTGTTCATAACAACATTACCCCTATGAATAAGGATGGCATCATCTGACCTGCTGTGTTGGTCAGGCCCCAATCCAAAATCCAAGCAACCTGAACATAAATCATGATGATCACTGATCATTTGTAGCTGTTTTCTTCTGAGTCCTGTACCTCAGATACCTTTGTCCTAGTTTTGAAAGGAATATTCCTGGGTTATGAAAGTGTAGGTTTTACATTTTTTAATGGACGATGGCTGTTGTGCAGTGGGAACAGGGCAAGAATAAGATGGTAAGTATTTTTTATGAAACTGTGCCATGAATAGTAATCTACTTTTTCCCTATAACCTGTGGGTTGCTTTAAAGACAATTCCTTCAGGAGTGTGGAGGGAGCATTTTCTCTCTGGAGGTACTCTGTTGAACAGGGAAAGTACCTGCACTGAAGTGAGGGTTTAGAGCACCAGTGCAATCTGAGGCTACATTGTTTTTCTTGCACAGCTTTATCAAGATACAAGAAGAATGAGGTCTTTTCATTATTACAGCACCCCTTTTCTGCCTGCTGATAAGGAGCCACAGGCAACCAAAACATCTGGCACAAGTAAGGATTTAGCTAGTTGCTGACTTTCTTGCTCCTGTGTGACAAGGCTATAACTCATATGCAAATGCCATCCTCTGCATGAAAATGACTGTGATATAAATCTCTGTCATGGCTCAGTCCTCAGTGAGAAGTAGGTATCTTTAGCAATTTTCTCCTGTTCCCGTCTCAAGTCCTATTTCCAAAATGGAAAACTACAGGATGTACTTCTGCAAAAAATGACTTGTTTATCTTATATGCTGTACTTTTTTTTTGAAGATATAAATATGGTGCATGTTATTGGTGAGAGAAATAACTTTCTGTTACATAAAGCTGAGCTTACAATTCTGTCACTTCCTTCAGTGAATGCAGAAAAATACAGTACTGTCACTGTTCTGACAAAAAAAAAATGAAACCTGCATTCATAAAATAAAGAAGAATCCTCAAAGTTTTTGACATAGTAGTGAATTATTTATAATGGCTTGGTAGATGCTGTTGTGTTCCTACATACTGGTCTTAAGAATTTTCCAATGTTCCCATTCACTGCAAATGGTTCTGCTTCATTTGCTGCTGCTACCTGAGTACTTTTCTTAGATGTCATGGAAACTGTCAGCTCACCCCAAAGACATCTGGCAGAGGTTGGGTAACCTTTGCCTGCATGGTTACTCAGCAGCCTCCCAGCTTTTGTCTCATTTTTCAAAAAACTTATGTTCTTACTCTTCCCATGGCCTGGGTGAGCTGCACCATCATGTCTGTGCTCACTGCCGTTGGTGCCATTGGAAACCTTGTTTGCCTGAAGCTCTTTATTTGCTATATCATCAGAGAAGTAAGGCCAGACAGCTCAGCTTACACCAACTCATGGGTAATGCTCAGCTCCTGCATGGCTGAAGTAACCTGAGCACTTCCACTTTCCTCATCTCCAGAAGGAGGATCTCAGAAGTCTTTTTCAACTTTAACCATTCTGTGATGCTGCAGGGCTTGAGTGCAATTCGCTGAGTCACAGAATCAGAGAATCACAGAATGAACTAGGTTGGAAAAGACCTTGGAGATCAGAGTCCAACTTATAACCTAACACCTCTTCATCAATTAAACCATGGCGCTCAGTGTCACATCCAACCTTTTTTTAAATACCTCCATGGACAGTGACTCCACCACCTCTCTGGGCAGACGATTACAGTGTCCAGTCACTCTTTCAGTGAAGAAATTTTTCCTGACATCTGACCTAAACTTCTCCTGGTGCAGCTTAAGACTCTGCCCTCTCATTCTGTCAGTGGCTGCCCGGGAGATGAGAGCGACCCCCACCTGGCTACAACCACCTTGTGGAGAGTGATAAGGTCAGCCCTGAGTCTCCTTTTTTCCCAAAGGCTAAACAACCCCAGCTCCCTCAGTCGTTCCTCACAGGGCTTGTGTTCCAAGCCCCTCACCAGCCTCGTTGCCTCCTCTGGACACGCTCAAGGATCTCAACGTCCTTCCTAAACTGAGGGGCCAGAACTGGGCACCGCACTCAAGGTGCAGCCTCACCACTTCTTAGCGCTATCCAGGGAAAGAATAACTAAACTATCCATGCCAGGGAAGAAAGAAACATATCTTCAGAGCTATGTAAGCACAGAAGTATTTTATTTAACATGAAGAAATATGCAAATCTAGACAAAATTAATAAAAGTAATTTTGTGTGTTATAAACTGTCTCTGCTTTAAATCCTTCATCATTCTTGAGCATCCTTTAGGCATGCCCATTGACCTGAAAAGAAGCTGAGCATTCTTCTTCTTGCACTCTTTTTCTTACCCAGCTTGTTCCAGGTTCCTCTTCTGCCCCGTCAAGGAAAAAGAGTCCTCTGAGCACAGTGCTCAGACTCTTTTGGCTCTTCTTTCAGCTGCAAACTGAAGTGTTTGCAAGGAATTTCTGCCAGAGAAGATGGGGGCTCCCGGCTGGGCTCGCATACATATTAGTAGCAGTTAATTATAGTACAGTGTCTTCTCTTTAAGTCCTTCCCATGGTATCTCAGTCCGATATGATGGTGGGAAACCAGTGAAAAGGACAATTAGGCTAACCTTCGAAGTGTGGTGTCATGTCAGGCAGATACTCATAATCTTTTTATGTGTCTGGCTTTCACAAAATTGATTGGTTTTTTTCATGTAGGTTGAAAAGGACTTCTTGCATTACAGAATGCAGCTAGTCCAATCCCCTGCTCAAGCAGGATCAACTCCAGAGGTTGACTATGACAGCTTCCAGTCATGATTTGAAAATGTTCACAAATGGAGACTCCACAGTCCTTTTGGGAGACCCATTTCAGTGTTTGCCCATCATCCCAATACATGTCCAGATGGAATTTTCCGGTTTTTAGTTTGTTTCCAATGACTCTTCCTGTAAGTAGGCACTTCTGAGGGAAGTGTTGTTCCCTTTTGTTCTTTCTGTCCCATCAGGTGCTTATACATGGTGATAAGATCTCCCTGAACCTTCTTTCCTCCAGGCTGAACAGTCCTAGCTCTCTCAGCCTCTCCTCTTATGAGAGGTGCTCCAGTCCCCTCATGACCTTTGTGGCCCAGTGCTGGACTTGTTTTGCTATGTCTACGACTGCCCTGTGCTGGTGAGCCTGGGACTAGTGCCAGCATCACATATGTCTTATGAGCACTGGTGGAAGGAAAGTACCACCTCCTTGACCTGGTGGCAGTGCTCTCCCTAGTGGAGCACCCTAAGGGCACTGTTGGTCACCTTTGCTGCAGTGGCACTTTTCCAGCTTTCAATGGCTCTCCACACAGTCAGTAGCAAGAAGAAAGCTTTTTCCTGGGGAAGTTTTCAAACAGCTAAATGAGATAGGTGAAGCAATGAGGCACATCATTCTCCAGCAACGTCTTCCTTCACCTTTCGCTATGTTTCAATTACAGTAGAGACCACCAAAACTGTGTTCCTAATTTAGATACCTGAGGTTCCATGATAATGTAGATGAGATGAGTATTTTAAAAGTATCTCCAACATCAAACACCCCACATTGCCAGAGTCAGCAACAGCATAGATAGAGTAGAAACCCATATGGGTTACACACACCTAAGGGCACGTCTATTTAAATAGGCAGAGACAGTATTTTAGATAGCCTAGTTAATAACTGTCACAGAGGGAGAGAGAGAAAGAGAAACTATATAGCTGTTTCCCACAGTATTACTCAGGACTTCAAAGCCACGAATGGATAGCAGTTGTATTTACAAACTTCCATGTAACATACAGAAGATATAAATGTCACTGTAACAGCTGTGAAACCTGAGCTGTCTATAAAAATGTGTGATTTTGGCATAGAGAAAGATGATGTCTTGGGCTAGTATAGCAAAATTTTTAATGAGGTTTTGGTTCAGCTGATTTTTTTATAAGTCAATCATAAATATATAGTGAGGATGGAAGAAGTAGACATTCAAAGTCTGAATTATTTTACTGAGTGAATCTATTTACATACAGAAACCATTTCATTCTTGTCATAATTTGGGGACATAGGTCTTGCTTTTAACAAGACCAGAGGTTGCACTTCCATGACTATAGGGCGAGTGGGCTTGCAACTTTTATCCTACCCACAGGTATTAAATATTGACTCTGTTTTTGTTATACATAACTCCGTGGATAACGAAGATTGCAGATTTGTCTCAGAAAGGGTAGTTCAGTGGGAAAATTCTTTGTTATAATGCTCTCCAACTCTGCAGCAGTAAGTATCAGATCTGCTTATCTTCACAGGTTCACAAAATTCAGAGAGAAGGCATGACTCATTGTTGTGCTAGTTTCATTCAGAGAATTTCTAGTTACATAAAATTGAAGCACAAGTCTCCCTTTAAAATCAGTATTGATCCTTGTAGGTGGAAAAAAATAATGAAAGTTTTCTGATGCCTTTTTAATTCAGTTTTGAATCTGAAATTTAATCCTTATGTTTGGTTTTTTTGTCAGTTTTCACAACAATTTATTTCTGCATGGCCTGTTTCGTTGTTTTAACTATAATCTACTCAAGCTGTACACTGCAGGCAGAATTCTTGTTTTTCTGCATACTATTTTCCAGTGATGTCCTGTTCTTCAGACAGCATATTCTTCTTGGGATTCCCTACAGAGAATGCATGGAAGACATGAATATTTAAATACAAGCATGATCACAGCATAGGGTACAGCTGTTCTGACTATGTATTTACATGCTTAATGGCTTTAGCTTAATTTTAAGTTTCTTCCTAACTCAGTATTTCTTTGTTAAAAATATGAACAACAAGGAACATAAATAATGTATAAACCTGTACAGGTCAGGGAATAGAAGTGTCTGTGAGGGGCTTTCCATTGAAGTTGAAGTGGGAGATTTCCTATAGTACAGTTTGCACATGACAGATGACTTCATCGTCCACAGGTTGGTTGGATTTTATGACTGGCTAGTGAAAGGAAGGCATGCTGTCCTTCTGCTATTCTCCTTGGATATGCTGGAAAGCAAAACAGCTGAAATTTATTCAGTTGGAGTTGTAGGTTTCCAGACCCTACAGTGCCTGGCCCAACAGACACTCAAGGAAATCCTGATCCCACTAGAATCAGTTGTTGAACTCCCAATATCACAGCATAATGAGGTTTTCACTTCCATGCCTTGGAATGCCTATTTTCATGAATATTTGAAAATTGTTTGAAGATAAATGCCACCTTTAAAGTCAGCAGGATCTGTGTGTGATCTAGGCCCAGTAAATTCTGTTGTATTGGTTGTCTTTCGGTGTTACTACATTGTAACATTCAGCCCTTGTCTTCAAGAGTTGAAGATGGCAGATGGAAGAAAGGTATTCTATGAGGGAAGAAGAAACAGAGCTCTCAGGAATAAGCAATTTCATGCTTTTCTTTAATTTAAGAAAAGTAAAATCACCTAAAAATATCAAAATCTGGGTCTGACATGCAATAGTAATTTCATTTACTTTCTGCTCTGTTGCATATGTCATTGACCATCCTCTTAAAAATATTTGCTCTTCAGCCCGTATCAGTTAAAACCCTGAAAAATTTCCTTTTGTCACCACAAGATTTGTTTGATAGTATGGACTGAAAACAGTCAGCTTAAGCTGCCCAGAACTCTACTGATACGATTGTAAAAAAATTTAGTTATATTTCTGCTCACGCTCCAACTTGATAAAATTGCAGTAAACCAATTATATAAAAGCAGACAACTCCATTAAAATTATTTTCAGGGCAAAACCACCTAAAATAAAAAAACAGGGCAAGGACATATGAGAAGAGAGAACAGGAATAGAAGGCTTGCAATTTAAAGACAAGATGAAAGGTTAATAACTTGTGTTATTAGAGTTCAGATGCAAAAAGTAATAAATGATTTAGTTACTCCCAATGTACTGCCCAGTAGCCAGGTAACTGAAAGACTTAATTTATATTATTTTCTGTATTTGTTTAGCAGTGTTAATAAAGCAATACTGGTAGTAGTATAAGCAAAAAAGATGTAATTCTGAAATTCAGTGCAATTTTTAACTGTATTACTTATATCCGAAGGGGATCTTTTTGTATTTTCCACAGAAGCAGCTCAGTGGCAAAGCCTCCATTTTTGAAGGACTGGCAGCTGGAAGATCCACAAGTGAAAATGCAGGGTACAGCATCTGATTATCCAGATGTAGTAGGAAAATAAGTATTTTCCTTTTTTAAAAGAAAATTTGTTTTCTCTCCTCTGCATTCTGCAAAAAACTTCCACAGCAGTCTCAGTCTATCCCAGATGGGATATAATTACTCATTGTGAAATTGTCTTGGGGTGGCTTTATGGTGCTTGTATCCCCAACCATCTGTTCTGTTTGTGCTGGATATTAAGTTCTGCACCTTTAGGACTGGTTCTGAGAGTGAAGGTGAGAAGTGTGCAGTTTGTTTTCAGAAACTGCACTTGCTCCTCTGCATTCCTGCTCACAGACTGTGCTGTCTGCAGCACGGATGGTGAGAAAGAGCTCTCCTTGGCTTTTAGTTAGTTTTTCGTAGCTAGCTGAGGCAGAGAAGTTCCCCGGACTGTGGCTTTTCTTTTTCTTGGAACTGTTCAAACCTGCTGTGGACTGAAAACCCCAGAAAAACACTGGGTGCTCACACCTGCGGCCCAGCAGGGCCCAGGACATGGCATTTTCCAGTGCCAAAAAAGAGACAGAGTGAGTCGAGCCATACCCCAAGACAGGGACTTTCTGAATTTGCCATCTCTTCAGAACAGCGAGAGGTTTTATTGTTTAATATTATTCTTTTTTTTTCTTTTTTCTTTTTTTTTCTTTTTAATGCCTGTGAATATTTTGCTTGTTAAATAAACAGTTTTTTCTACTTTTCTCCAAGGAAATCTTTTCCCAGTTGGAGGAGGGGCTGCTTGAATTTGCTTTCTAGGGAGACTCCATTTAGAGGTTTCGTCCCAAATTTGCCCTAGACCAGGACAGAAAGCTAAGCGGTTTATGGAGTTTATAAATGGTAGGAGTCAGAATGAGATTCACTTAAAAAATATTTCAAATAATTATTTCTTTTTTAAAATTCACAATTCCTGTTAGCCTTCAGCTGGTGGGATTTTTTTTGTGTGTGTTTTTCCTCTAATAGTGTAAGTACAAGGTACGTTCTTGTATTAAAGATCTCTTAGAGGTTAGGACTCTAATTTTAAACCTTTAATCTTCACTAGATCTTTCACAATTTCTTAGCATCAAGAGATCTTTGTTCCAAATCATCATTGCTGAAACCAAATCAAACTTTGATTCCAGTTTAGTTTGAATAGTCACTACAATTTATCTAGAAAAGTTTTTAAAGTGGCGTCCTTTTTCTGTTTATGGGTGAGACTGATAATCTATATAAATTTTCTCAAAACCATGATGTCTAGAAGAAAAAACAGTAAAGACATCCTTGTGCTCCTTGGTGTTATTCTATGAATTCCTCTGATTCCTTGGGCCAACTTTCTGGCCTTCGTTTAAAAAAACGCAAATATAAAAAGGACATCCTGTTAAGCATGATGACAATAATAAGTGCAAATCAGAGGCCATATCAAAAAGATGTAAAGGGGAAGAGTGGGATTCCAAAATAATGTCTTGGTAACCAGGAATTTGCTGACTTTCAGAATTATGTGTACAACCTCTCACAGAGAAATTCTCTTCCATCTCCAGTAATCACTTTACTTGTAAAGTAAACTTTATAAGTTCAGAATTTTTCATAATTATTTACTTTCTTCTAAGTTGATGTTCTTTGCTGCATGCACGTTCTTAATTTAATTATCAGTTTTGAGCCCTTATTTTCTAATTTCACTTCTTTTCCATGTCTTAGGTATCTAACTTTTTGGTAGTTTGAATTTATGTGTATGAAAACTTGGGAAAAATACGTGTTCTCCATCTGCTTGTTCCAGAATGCCTAAAAATTTCTTTTAAGCTTAACTCCCACTGATGAGGATGGAGGATTTAGCCTTGACACCTTCATGACTGTACAAGCCAAACAAAAGGAGCATCTAGTGGAATTGTACTAAAAATTCTGGGATTGCCTCTTTACCAGTTTTGTTTTAAATAATCGATATATCAACTTTGAAGCTTTTAATTAACTTGGAGGAGTGTGACATGAATTCTCATACAAATACATTTTTAATGCAAAGTGAAAGTCTCATGCTTGAAGAAATCGAGAATGAGTTTCTTTCATTTGAGAGTCTGACTTTACATTTTTCATGAAGGGGCACATACCTTTAGTAACGCAGGTTGCTGTCTCTAAAATAGCTGTATGGCTTATGAGTAGTTGGAGAAACTCTGAGACAGGCTCATTTCTCACCTGGTCAGCTGCAGTCTGTATCTGAGATCTTAGTCACAGGAGAGTGAAGAGAAATATTGGTTCTGCTTTTCTTCTATGGCAGCCTGGGGCTATATTTTTTAAAGACAAGAATGAGTATTTCATCACAGACAGTATGTACTATATTTAGTGAGTGTAAAATAAACTGAGTTACTAGCTATCTTATTTAATAGAATCATAGAACAGTTTGGTTGCAATGGGTGTTTAATGATCATCTAGTACAATCTCCCTGCAATGAGCAGGGACATGGTCAGCTAGATCAGGTTGCTCAGAGCCCTGTCCATCCTGACTTTGGATATGTCCAGGCATGGGGCATTTACCACATCTCTCTGAGCAACCTGGGCCATTGTTTCAACATCCTCCATATAAAAATTATCTTCCTTATGTCTAGTGTGAACCTCCTTTCTTTATACCACAAAAACTCCTACTAAAAAAGTTTGTCCCCATCTTTTTGCAGTTCCCCTTTGAGTGACAGGCTGCTCTATGGTCTTCTAAGAGCCTTTTCTTTTATAGGCTGAACAACCCAAATGGTCTGTGTTCATAGGAGAGGTGCTCTGTCCCTCTAGTTATCTTGGTGGCCCTTCTGTGGACTCTCTCGAACAGTTCCATGTCCTTCCTGTGCTGGGACCCCAGAGCTGGATGTAGCACTGCAGGTGGGGTCTCAGCAGAGCAGAGGGGCAGAATCCCCTCCCTGGCCCTGCTGCCCACGCTGCTTTGGCTGCAGCCCAGGACACGTTTGGCTTTCTGGGCTGGGAGTGCCCATGGCCAGGTCATGTCCAGCCTCTCCTCCACCAGCACCCCAAGTCCTTCTGGGCAGGGCTGCTCTGACCTGTTCATCCCACCACCTGTGTTGGAAGCAGGGATTGCTCCAACCCAGGTGCAGTGCCTTGCACTTGGTCTTGGTAAACCTCATGAAATTCTCATTCCCATTTGTCCAGGTCCCTCTGAGTGACATCCCATCCTTTGGATGTGGCAACTGCATCACTTAGCTTGATGTTGTCTTCAAGCTTTCTGAGGATGCACTTGATCTCCCCGTCAATGAAATTGATGAAGTTATTAAATAAGACTGATCTCAGAGGGACAGCACTCATTGCCAATGTCCAGCAGGACTCTGAGCAGTCGACCACTACTCTCTGAATGTAACCATCCAGTCAATTTCCTTCCACTAAACAGATCCATCTCTCTCCGATTCAGTGAGAGGGAGCATGAGGGGATCTTACAGAAGTCCAGATAAGTGACATCTGTAGCTCTGCCCTTGTCCACTGATGTAGTCACTCCATCATAGAGGGTCACTAAGTTGGTCAGGCAGGGCTTTTCTGTTGGTGAAGCCATGCTGGGGGTCTTGAATGTAATTTGAAATCACAAATAACATAGCCTCATTAACCAACAATATTTTTTGTTTGCTTTGATGTGGTATGACACCTACAAACACAATAGAGAACAATAGGTAGTATGACAAAGTTTCTGTAATCCTTCAGGAATGTCGGACAGGATTACCAGGAACCTTCTATTCTTTTCTAATGTAAAAATATGCAGAAGGGAACAAATTAATTCAGTGACTCTGTAACTGTTGGGGGTCAGCTGTTAAGCTGCATCTCTGCATCCTCTTTGTTTCATGTGACCAGCAGGGATGCAGGTACTGGCCGTCATCCAGTCTATCTACTATGACCTCACCATGGGAATTGCATAGCATGGTCACAAAAATGGAATTGTCAAGTTTTAATTATATTGGATTTAGGAATATTTTTTCAAGTACCCTTTTCAATTCCATTTCAAACTAGCGCACTTCTAAAGCTGTGAAATTTTTCCAATACAATATTTTTGTTTTCTGAAAAAGACTTCATTTTCTGTTTACTTAAAGTTATATTAAACAGAATATATCTTCTGTGTATAACAGGATATATAACTGTATAACAGGAGAACTCAAAAACAAAGAGTAGATTTAGTCCAAATTTTACAGCTGAAGTACCATATATTGGAGGCAGGCTGTATACAGGCAGATCTGCCAAGCAGCACTGACCTAAGTAAGCTTAAAACCCTCAAATATAATTCATGTGAATACATGCAGCTGATGTTTTCTGGGATCATTGTAGTGCATTGCAGTCAGTGGGCTGATGATTGTGTGAAGTGTTCCACTCTGGGTATAGGACTATAAGCTTTAGAGGACATAATCTTACCAGCAAGATTAGAGTTTTCCTGGAAATAATTTTGCTAACTGCAGGAATTAACCTAGTTTAATCCTTGGTGTGTTGAATTGCTGAAGTGCCCAGAACATGATTGTCATCAGCATCATGCACTGTCATGCATCACCTTGTTTCTCTTCTTTTTTGGTCTCTGTAAGGTCAGATCGACCTTTTTTTTCTTTCCTGTTTGTCGTTTATCTCTCACTTCAGATGGGAAGCAAATAGATTAAGTGGGATTGCCAGTGTGTGAAATGTCCTGCCTTGCTACTACCCCGTTTTGGGTTTTTTTTTTTGAGATTTAAAATTCACAGTTGGTTTCCTCTGAAATCTCTTCTGCTTCATCTGCTGAGTCAGAAGGCTGATGCTGTTCTGTTAATTCTGAAGTTTGTTGCTCTGGTTCAATGTCCTTCTCAACTCGATTCCGTGCAGTCCCTCTCTGCCAATGTTTTGTTCTCCATGTGCCTCCTTCTCTTTAGTTACTCTTACACTTCTTTTGGCAGACTTTTTCTGGCATATATGTTCCAGTCCTGTCCTCAATCTCCAGTGAATGCCTCAGCCCAGGTTTAGCAAAGCTGACCCCAGACACATGAAGGCACAGATCAGTGAGAATACATATAAGCAAAGGTCCTTCCCATAGAATCAGCAAGTACTGAGCCCTAATTAAATAGGACAAATAGTTCCAAATGCTGTATGTATGGAAGTCCATATTGAAGTTATTGTGAGCTCTTTCCAGGTAAGGAAATTAAATCTTTAGGACTAAAATTAGGATGGTAGACCAATAGCTTCTTATATGTACTAGCAGCTACAAAGATTTTGTTGTAAGACTAAGAACATTTTTACAAAACGGAATATGCATTCTTTATTGCTGTAAAACAATATATTAAATTCTGTCTTCTACATTTTTCTTTGCTTTGAGACCTAATGTCCTATTTTATTTGGCTTAGTTATGGGCAAGTAAGGCACTGCATTGTACTAGCAAGAGTAAATGCGTACTTGTAAGTTTCTTTGTCAGATGCCTGTGAAAAATCACCACAATCCAATCATACTTACTAAAAAAATAACAATGATAATATTCTGTATGTTTTAGTTACATGGCATAAGGCACTCTCTGTCTCTGCAAATTATGTAATATTCCTTCTTTAACTTTTTAAATGTATCTCTCAAGTCAGATTTGATACCATCTCAGTATTTTACAGTTAAAAACGAATAGCCAAGCCTCTACTGAAATTCACCTTCATGAAAAATTGTT
This sequence comes from Nicator chloris, assembly GCA_013400495.1. NCBI lineage: Eukaryota > Metazoa > Chordata > Aves > Passeriformes > Pycnonotidae > Nicator > Nicator chloris. The sequence goes on along the minus strand of WAAE01014427.1, from coordinate 16,070 downwards.
GAAAAATCATCATGCATCATCGAAAAACAAAATAATTGAATATCACATTTGTATTTAATTTCTTAAGCTGTTTCATAAATATGAAGAGAGAATGTTTGCAAAGAAAAAAAGCATCATCAAACTTTTAAATGTCCATTTTTAATGGTTACATTCTGTCAAAGATTTCATGCTCAGAAAATCAGTTGCAAAACTTTACATAAAAATGGTGAGTGGTCATCCACAAATTCCTCAGCCAGATAATTAGAAATTCTTAGTTGAGCTTAATTTGTCCTGTTTTGTAAGTTTATATTAATTATTGTGTTTCAACATATAATAACATATATGCCAAATACTAAGAAAAAAAAAAAAACACTTCAAGAAAAGGAGTATGAAGCCACATCTGGAGTAAAAAGGTGACTCCATGCAAGATTGTATCACACAGAAACAAATAGTAGTAGCCCTACAGACCTGGAGATCTCTGCATTCCATTGTTTTTTCTGCCCTGATAGAATATAGTAATGCAATATATTCAGATAGATTTAATGATTGAATTAATTTAGGTCTCATATCACCTGATGAAGCAAGTAACTTTTTTCTGATTTCACAAGTGACAAGAGAGTGGTTAAATTAAGTAGCCCCTCTAAAGCCAGCCAACATATAAGCATTGGTATCAAAACAGTGTTTGGGAGACAGCATTATGAACAGTTCCTAAAATTATGTGGTTTGAGACTTTTTTGTTTTATTTGGATACAGAAATATTTGAATGTCTGACCTGGGGAATGATAAAAGAGCCTAGTTTGCAAAATCACCACTGTTTAGGTACTCCCAAGGTTTATTCTCTTTTCCAAAATGTAAAGGCACCAAATTGGCAAGAAACTTAAAAAGGCTAAATTTTAGATTTCAGTGTTTCTCCTACTTCTCACTTTAGCAAGTTTAACACTTTAGCTAAAGTCAATGACTTGTGAAATTTTGGAGGGGGAAAGCAGTGTCATTTCTGTAATCTGTGTTTCGTTGTCCTGGAAAAACGTTTTGCATAATCACTGTTCCAGTTTATGAAGCACATGCAAAAACATGTACATTTCTTGAATGTCTGCTGGTTCCTTATCTCTGTGTCTTTTACTGTGATGTTATAGAGCTTGGATCATATGGAAACCTAAAATATTATGACACAATGACTGAAGAAGGTAAGAAATATTTTAGAATTGTTTGTATGAGCTTTTTTTGAAGCCCTCTGAGCGCCTTTTATGTGTTTACATTTTCCTTTGTTTTTCTTGGTCCTGTTTTCATTTTCTCCATTTTTGAATAACTCCTTTTTGCATGTCTTTATTGATGGCTCAATCAGTTACAACTCTTTTTACAGTTTTTTGTTTTCAACATTTCAGTTCTGCTATTGCAGGTAAGGAAATACAATGGGATGCTTTTAGCAAAGAACATATGCAAAACCATACTTGCAAATTATATGCCACAGTATAATATAGGTTGTAGGTGCTTATTTCATGCCATGTTTTACAATTCATTCAAGGGGAGGAATTAATTTATGGATTTTCAAATCATTCAGAACACTTGCTAAGTAATTTCAGTTTACTGTATTATTGAAAAGTAATGAATAACCTTTACAAACAAGGCGTGTTTATTCCTGGAGTATTAATTGTATGCCTGATTGCAATGCAAAAAAATTGCAGTTTGAAATCCTCATTCTAGCAATACAAGAAGGAGGTAATTAGGGCCTGAATCAGGGCTCAGTGAAATCTCAGGAAATTTTTCTGCTGATTCGAAAGCATTGCAGTTCTATCATACCAATTCAGGAAAGCAGTTAGCTCTGTACTAAATTTCCAACACATGCTTTTCATACTAGTGCGGTCAGCATTTCTACAATTTGGAATTATCCCTGAACTGAGACCTGATTGTCTGTAGGATCAAGGCCTCTTGTCCAGCTCTCTAATTATAATGCTAGACAGATATTTTCATTATGTCCAGCTCTCTGATTATAATGCCAGACAGATATTTTCATTATGTTAAGTTTAGAAGTTAGCAGCATGTTTGGGGATGGGGAAAATCTTGAGGCCTGTAGAAAGTTAGCGCCTCTTCCTACGTGTTTTTAATCTTGGGCATTTAAGACAAATACTGTGATTCTCTCTTTTTAAAAACACAGTTGCTTTCTAGTGTTGAGTAATCTTGAAAATTCTAAGAGAGTCTTCATTACATGACTTACTTATGATCATTTCTCAGGGAGGATGGAAAGTGGTAACGTCTGTTTCCCTCCTGTATCTACTGTTGGTATACCAGTATAACCATCCAGTTCTGGGACTGGCTGTGGGAGGTGGTTCCATGCACCTTTGCACCAGGTGTTGGAGGATGCTGTTTTCATCTGTGACAGGCCTGAGCTCATAGAATGGTCTTGCCTCACTGTGCTCCATTGCCCAAATTAAGTATCTGCTTCACAGGGGTGGCACCAATAGAAGAAAAGATGTCTGAAAGTAGATTTTAACAGGCAAGCAGTGGTGTCTATGTTGTTTAAATGCATCTCTCAAGCACCTGTAAGGAGCCATTGACCTGGGCCACTCAGATATGGCTACCAGGGGTAAAGCTTTTGCAGCATGTCTTATCTCAGTCTTCATTACAATCAAGATACAAAGGTAATTTCTCACTGTAGCCTTAAACCTGGGTATGTTAAGGTTTTTATTTTTCATGGTGAAGTATTAAATCTACTATTTCAAAAGTAGCCTTCTGAAATTCATAAATAGTCTATTGACATCTAAATGTAGTTATTTGTAGGAAAACACCTGTTGCAGTATAATAAATACATATATGTATGTTATTACTGTGCCTATGCAGAAGTAATGCTTTTAATATTCAATGTCATCTCAGAATGCATTTCTCATGAATAAATAATTCAGGACCATACTGTAGCAACAGGAAAAAGCCAGTAGCAGAAATGAAAAGGAAGCTCTTTGTCTTTAGAAACATTGACACTGACAAGGGTCTATGATACAGTTTACCTTCTCAAATACAACCATCATCATTTTCACTTGTCTTTCACAAAGCAAGTAATGATTAGTGTACCTCAGAAGTTGTATTTTGATCAATGTGTACTATATTTTCAGCTTTCTGTTTGGCTTTTCAGAAGTTTAATACCTATCACTCCATGTCACACCTACTTGCATTACCCATTTTCTTCTTTCTCTTCCTTTTTTTGACTGAGGTTTTTGTACCTTTTGCACACAACTTATTCACAGGAACACATAAATCTAGTTAAAAATCCATTGATTTTTTTCTGATAAAGTACATCCTTATGTCCAGCCCTCAAGCCTGGAGTGGAGGTAGGGAATATTCTTTCAGTCCTCCAGTGAAGAAACTCAAGTGCGTTTATACTTCCTGCTGCATCAGAACAGTCAGGGACAAGTTTTAATGGTTAAACTATCATACACAATCAGATTCAGCCTAATGGCCAGATAGCCATTGTGTTCCATATATTATAAACTGATTTCTGTTGTTTTGATTGTTTCTCTTTTGTCTGAAAGTGACTTTCAATTAATTTTAGATTAATTAGGTCAAACTGAGAGAGTAAATGTGCCCTACAAGGTGAGAAGAGACCCTCACTGTAATCTTGTGCTCCACCAATAGCCTACAACACGACAAAATTGTGTGTGTTTTCATTTGATACTTCTGCTTGATCTTAAAGGAGAAAGCCTGTAAGGTGGATTTCTGGAACTGATCGGTAGTGACTCACTAGTTATGTTCTAAAGCAGGTCATGAGCAGAATTAGTAAGTACTGTTCAGAGTGCTCAACAGCCACAGATTTGACATGTTCAGACTCACGAAAGCTTGGCTATAGCTACATAGATGCAGTAATTTTCCTTTGATCAGACTGAAAACAAGGCAACTGGTAGAGTCTTGAATTTTTTAAATGAGTGAATTTCTGAAGAACTGTTTTCACATCAAATCAGATATTTTTTCTGACCCAGGGAGCCTGTAGACTGCTATTTAGTTTGTAGATAAAGGATTGGCTTTTTAATGTATCCTTTATCAGGACGAGAATCTCTGCCATCTGATGCCAGCTGGAGTTATTTGTGCAGATGAACACATATCTGCATTATACAATACTGATTTGTTCATATCTATTAAAATAAAACCAATGTAGTTTTAAGCTACCTTCTTTGGTAATCATCTAGCCTTGATCATCTCTTCCTTCTACTTCATTCTTTGCAAACTAGAATGAGCTGCCAAATCTGTTGGAGTTTAGTGAACTTAGATTAACTAAGAATTTTCTATAGCAATCTGTCCTGTTTTAGGTCCAAGGAAACATACATTGTCATTCACCTAAACTCTCATTATGCTAGCTGTTGGGAAAATCTCTGTTAACGTAGTTAAACTATAATACATAGGACTGTTCCAGAGGAAACATAGGCACCTACCTCCTAGAAATAAAAACAGTGACATAAGATTCCTATGCTTTATTTAGTGACCCCACCTAAAGATAAGAAAAGGGACATGAGAGAAGATCTGTGCCTAAGTGTCTTTCTGAAAATTGGAATGACTTAGATACATCCTCAGCTGGTCCTTTTTCTTGGTGGCTCTGTGCTTCCCCTTTCTGTGAACAAGTTTTGATTTGTTTAAAGGAGGAAAATGGTAGAGAAAGGGACGGAGGGAGGGACAGAGGGAGGGAGGGAGGGAGGGGGTAAGGAAAGGAGGGAGAAGTCATTGCTCTGCTGTCTTTTTACATTTCACTCTCTTCATGCAGGCGAGTACTAGTGCTTTTGTCAGTTTCATGTTGTTGATAGTTAATAATGTATTTTAATAATTTCCTTGCACTTTTTTACCTACATTTAGTGACTCTGATGGAAGGTAATGATGTTAAACAATGTAAACTGAACCATGCATCTACAGAGAAAAAAAATAAAACACATTTTTCATTTCAGGTGTTGATTTTAGCTTTTATGACAGTGACTTAACAGCTGTGGAACAGTCTCCTGAATGAAATGGTGTAACATGAAATTGTTAAAAGTCAGTGTCAGAAATTCTTTCTAAATATGCTGGGAGGTTTTTATAAATGTGAAAAAAAATGGAGGACACATTCAATTAAGCTAATCTAAACGAGTGTGAATCTTTGTGAAGAGATTTTCTTTTCAGTTCAATAATGGCAATGTTTCTCAGTTAAGAAAACCTACACAGTTTCACAAAATCTTACATAAAATACTAGAATATCCTTAGGTTCTTTATCCTTTTAATTAACCTCTAAAACTGAACCTTTAATTGAAAGGCCCTACACCATCTTGGAATAGGTGGAGTCATGGATGGCTCCACCGATATTTTTCAGAAAATGTCTCAGGTGCATCATCTTCATTGCTTGCATAAAATGCATTTGTATATATGTGGCATCACAAGCTGAATTCTCAAACATATAAAGTGGAGTTGGAGTCTTAAAGCTATCACAAGCCTTTAGCAAACTGAAATTATATCAGGCACCTTTTAATATCTTCTCCTTCTGGATAAGCATTTTTAAATGTCCCTACTCTTTCAAAAGAAGTTAGGGACCTCCATTACTCAGCATTTTGTCTTAAAATATTTGGGGACATGATTTAGATTTTTTTCTGATTTTTTTCTCTTTTATCTGCTATCCCAAAAAATCCCTGTTCTTTCTCTCACTCTGTCTTTCTTTAACTCTTTGTTGCTTCTTCTCTTCTAGCTAGAATCTCTGCCTCTTGCCCTGTGCAGTGAAATAATGAGATACCTTGTTATTTATGATCGTGTTCCATGCTTACATAGTATTCTGCAGGCATTTTACTCTGGGTACCAAAAAAGATACTTGCAAAATATTGTGAATTGCTAATTTTGGTTTTTTTGGGGGGTGGCATGATGTATTTTTGAAAAGACAGGGACTGCATAAAGGACAATACCGCTTAATAAATATTTGTGGTATTTCTGTTAGTTTCTAAGTGGTTTACTGTTGAAAAATTAGTTCCAATTCCCTGTGAATGATAGCTGCTAGGCCCTGTGAACTGTTCATATGCTTCTTCACATACAAAAGTGTGGATACAGGGGTTTAAAGCTTCTGTTTTAAGGAGGGAAGAGAGGATTTCTTTCCTGACTAATGATTTTTCTTTGTGTGCTTGGAATTTCTCCAAGTTTTCAGCTTGGCAACAAGTGACTGTTATCCACATAGCTGAATTAATTCATGACTTCTTGCTTTTACTTTCCATTGTTAGTCTTTTATATAATACCATTGAAATATCTTCTGGTCTTAAGTCTGTGCTGGTTTTGCTGCAGGGACACCAACAGTTTTCAATGGAATTTTTAACTGGAGATGAAGAATTAAAAGAGCTACAGGCTCTGTATCATAAAAGTATTTTTAATTAGTAAAGTGTGCTGTAAAATAGCCACCAGTTAGACTTAAAAAAAAATTAAAAATACTGAAAGTGCAATAGTAATCAGGATAAATCAGTAAAGGGAGATACATCAACTTTCTACACATCATAGGCTGTCATAAGATGTCCAAAGACTCCTTACATAGAAAGATCTATCAAGGCAGAAAAAGGTTTCATTTCACTTGATATTTGACGTCTTTGACATTGCCTTGTTTTAATGTATCATTTAGACACAGTGGTCAATAAAGAGTGACAAAACCTTGGACCTCTGGAGAGTGTGTTGCCCCAGAGAGAGTGTAGAGGTTGAGCTGCATGGTTAACTTCGTGGGAGACAAAAAAAAAATATCCAACGTGTCAGGTTTAGAAGAAAATTTACCTTTAAGAATCTGATATGAAAATCGTGTGTTCTGGAGATTTCTTCTTCCCATTCTGAATCACAGAGCCACAGAATATGCTGAATGGGAAGGTACCCACAAGGATCAGTGGGTCCAACTCCTGGGCCTGCACAGGACATCCCCAAGAGTCACACCATGTGCCTGAGAGCCCTGTCTAAAATTCTTCTTGAGCTCTGTCAGGCTGGTGCTGTGATCACCTCCCTGGAGAGCTGTTCCAGTGCCCACCCACCCTCTGGGGGAAGAACCTTTCTCTGACATCCAACATAAGCCTCCCTGACTCAGCTTTAGGCCATTCCCTCAGGTCCTGTCACCGCTCAGCACAGAGGTCAGTGTCTGCCTCTCCTCTTCCCCTCACAAGGAAGGGTTGTAATGAGGGCTCCCCTCAGTCTCCTCCAGGCAGAACAGACCAAGTGACTTCAGCTGCTCCTCATATGGCTTCCCTCAAGGCCCTTCACTATCCTTTGCATACTTTCTCATAGTTTAGTGTCTTTCTCATACTGTGGCACCCAAATCAGCTGCCAGCACTTGAGGTGAGGCTGCCCCAGCTCAGAGCAGAGAGGGACAATCCCTTCCCTTGCCTGGCTGGTCATGCTGTGCCTGATGCACCCCAGGACAGGGTTGGCCCTCCTGGCTGCCAGGGCACTGCTGGCTCATGTTCAACTTGCCACTGACCAGGACCCCCAGGTCCCTTTCCATGGCACTGCTTTCCAGCACCTCATTTCCCAGTCTGTCCATACATCCAGGGTTGCCCCATCCCAGGTGCAGAATCTGGCATTTTCTCTTGTTGAACTGCATATGGTTGGTGATTGCCCAGACCCCTGATTTGTCAGGGTCTCTCTGCAGGGTCTCCCTGCCTTCAGGGCAGTCAACAGCTCCTCCCAGTTTTGTATGGTCTGTGGGCTTGCTGAGTATTCCTTCCAGTCCTACATCCAAGCCATTTATGGAGATGCTGAAGAGCAGAGAGCTGAGGATGGAGCCCTGTGGAGCCCCACCAGTGACAGGTCCCCAGTCCGATGTCACCCCATGCACTGTAACTCTTTGTGCCTGACCCGTGAGCCAGTTGCCCACCCATCCCATGATGTGTTCATCCTGCTGTGGGCTGCACCTTTGGTCCAGAAGGATCCGATGAGAGACAGATTTACTGAAAGCCAAAAAGATCACATCAGTTCTGTTGATCAACAGGGTGTGTTACCTTGTCATAAACGGAAATTGAGTTTGATAAGCAGAGCTTTCCCCTCATGAAGCCATGCTGGCTGTGATAAGTGACTGTCGTCTTTCAGGTGTTTTTCAATAACTCCCAGAACAATCTTCTTCATAATTTTACCAAGTGCTGAAGTGAGTAGAAGTCACAGACACATAGATGAGTCCAAAGTGACAAAGCTGACCACACTCACTGTAATGCAATATATGTGTTAATATGAAATTCTACTCTACAGTACTACTAACTGAGAACCGAAATTGTTTGTGTTGTTTATGATATATATTGATTCATCTATGTTCATCTTCTGCTTTGGCTGAAATCTTACACCAGCACATTTATAGGTGGAAATTTACTGACATCTTCCAAAGAAAAATCATAGCTTTTTGTTTCACTTTCTTATTCTGTTCGTTGCTGATTTCTCAAAAGAAATTACAGTTTTATTTCCACAAACAAAAACCCAACCCCAACTCTGTATACAGGAACATGAGATAGTGTTTAATAGGATATTTGCTGTTTGAGAAGGAATTGAAACGGATTATCAGCAGTGATCTGTGGAGCCTAAGCTATGGCAAATAAACTTTGCATCTCAAAATGGCTGTGTTGTAATAATGACAATGTTTTATTTCAGGAAAGTTCAAGGAAAGGGCCTCAATTCTGCATAAGATTGCCAAAAAGAAGTGCCAGGTGGAAGACAGTGAAAGACAGAATGGAGCTGCTAATCATGGTGAGTGCAGCATTACACTTTTATCACCTGTTCCTCAGAGTCTCTTTCACTGTTTTATCTTGTTTGAAAATTGTTAATCGTTACTTTCTCCTACATTACGTATGCTATTTTAGTAAAAAACCTCTGATTCTCTGTACCAAACAGTATGAAATTTATGGTTGGGCAGAAGTTAAATGCAGGAATAGAAAGCCAGTCAAGGCATATAGAAAGCCTTCTAGCAGGTTGAAAAGAAAAAGCAAAGCTGATTTTGGTTATGTGTTGAAGTGACAGAGAGGCAAAACTTCCTTGCAGCATATATGGGAAAATTTAATTAATTTATTGAAATGCTCTAGTAGAATATGTGTTTTATATGATACCACCCTCATCACAAAAAGCATCACCTTCATATTTAAGATTTTATTTGTCTGTATACTATTGCTAGAAGGCCCATCTATGCTAGTTGTGCAAAATTAACTTGCTAGGGTTTGCCATTAAGGCAAGAATTTATATTTTAGTTCCAAAGTTCCTATGCTGAAAGACCTGTTTTCTCTACTTTATGTCATCATATTATCTGCATTAGAAACCAAATACAAATGTGACCAATAAAATCTGAATCATTTTATTACTTGAAACTTTTAATGACCTTGTGTTCTGTTTACATATTATTTGTTTCCAAAATGAGGCAGCTGATTGGGATGGTCTGATAATAAACCATAATGCTGACTGCAGGGTTAAGAGACAACACACATATACTGAAATAATTACAGATAGTCTGGCACTCCACTATGGCTGTGATCTCAGATTTTTAATTTAGAAGAATCTCAGGATAGCAGTAATATAACTAGACAGCTGTATTTACTTCTATGCACCAGAGCATACCATAAGGCATGTTGAACTTGAGTAAGGCATTTCATATTGCTATTCCCCATTACTTTGTATCGTCCAAGGGATTTTGGGCCATTGACACATTTATGTACTACATACTTAGAGAGGTAACTGCCGCTTAGAGAATTCCAAGCTAGTCAAAGTAAGAATAAATTTTAATAAATTTGGCATCAGCAACCAAAGTCCTAACTTCATCCATTTAACTCCTGTGGAAGTTTAGCCCAAGGACTACAGGATTCTGGTTTAAAGATCATCCTCTATTATTAGATGTTGTTACACCACCTGTTTTATTCTTTCCCACATTTTTGCGTGGGAGGCAGAAGGATTGCAGCTTGGAAACAACTTTATTAATTGCAGGGGTTAGTGTGTTATAAAACTTACGTGGCTGAATGTATCCCCTCACCTGTAAATGCAGCATAGTGCATTCTATAATGTCAGAATTGATTGCTGTATGTCACTTCTTACCTGAAGTATTGGGTTCAGTGTGTGTAGCATAAACAAAGAGCACTGAAAATTGCAATGAACCTAAATATTTCTCTAAATGCTAGCTCACTGCTTATAAGATTTTTATTGAAAATGTGTACTAGGCAAATTATTTTTTCTTTTAACACAGATGTTGGTTCAACTTAAGTATTTGTTTGCTCAGACTGAATATATGACAGCTATTTCACTAGTATATTTTTAATTTAATGTTCTGACCTGTTGTTTTTCTGCTCTTATCTATGAATAATGCCACTGAGAAAGGTGCAAAAGTGGAAGTTGCAGTAACACCACCAAGTGATTCAGGACCAGTGCAGAATGGAATCGCCCATAATGTTGAAGAGGTTAATGGCTTTTTTATTCTTCTTTTTATTCTTGTGTTAGTAAATATATTGCATGCTTGATTGTGCTTTTCACTGAAAGTAAACATCTTAATAGAAAGAAGCTGACAGTATGAACTGTCTACATAATATTTAGTTTCCATTTACAACTGAACCCAGTGTATGGTTTGCCATGTATAAAAGATCTTGCCTTCTGTTCCTGCCCTTCAGCGTAAGGTAGGGTGGGAGTCTGGAATCTATTATTTTGGGAAATGTATTTTTATTTTACAGATAAGATGTTTGCAGCCCTAAATATAGCTAATAGAAATTGCTTGTCACATTACATAAAACCTGTTCTGTTAAGAGAACCTGTCAGGGTGTGCATCATGGAATAGTCAAAATCATTATGACAGAGGACATGTACACAAACTTCTGCATCCTGCCTTCTGTTACCTTGTTTCATGAGATTTTTTCCCCACTGAGATTGTTCAGTGAAAACAATGAAGAAAAAGCAATCTTAAGCAATCATTTATCACAGCAATGTCCACATGCTATCAATTTACATTGCAATAAAACATTTCCTTGGCTTGTTCAGAAATCTGCAGGGTCAAGGAGCTTTATCATTTGAGATAATGGTTTCAGTTTCAAGCCACTGCAGGGGAAGAAGGGAAAATTACTGTGAGAGATACTCATTACTCAGCAATGTGCGGTTCCTTTCATCACCCTTTGGACAGTTTAAATTTGTAGTGATGCAGGCTTTGGAACTTCTTGTTGATTTCAGCAAGTATTAGGACATTCTGAACAATTATTCTTATGTATTAGATGTGGGATACATTATTTATCCTTATCCAAATGGCTCAGTAGAGCAAAGCTGGGAGGTTTGTAACTGGTGGGGGAATGAGTCTGCAGATTTAGCTCCATCAATCTGAGTGAAAGGATTTCAGGTATCTGCTGTCAAAATAAAACTACCACTCTTCTAACAGCATTTTGAGATGGTCCATGCTGGATTCCTCCCCAGTGGCCTTCCCAATTTTGTCTTCTTCCAGTGATAACCTGGCAGCTTTCTTAGGCTGCTTGAGTTAATTGATATTCTGAAACCTACTTTGTAATTTAAATGTACATACTGGAATTTTTGAGAAGTTGTAATAAAAATATTCTCCTCATCTGTGGAACAAGTAAATAGGCTTCCATAATACTTAGGACTCTACCCTGACTTCACTGTCAGGGTCTCTGCCAACTCTGTAGTGTACCAGAGCTTCTCCTCAATGTATTGCCTGGCTTTTTGTGCATAGCTTCCTTAAACGCCGTTCCAAACGCTAACACCACGCTGAAGCTAACACTGGGTGGTTCCATTTCCTTCTGCTCTGTATATTGAGTTCATGGATGCTAATGAGATTACTCTCAGTTTATAGAAGACAACAAAATTTGCAGGCAACAACAGAAGCCTACTCACAGAATTTCTGTGACCCTTTCCATTGATGAATATTAAAATTTGAAGAAGAGAAATTGGTCATTGCCCTCCTAAGCCTTCTTTTTAGCTTTTCCAAACTTGACCTACAAATGGTCTTGAATTTTGATCTTTTCGTAACCAAGTGTTTTCCATTGTATATTGATACCATTTGCTTCTAAGTAGAATTCAATCAAGGAGCTTGACATTTTGATGGTTTTTCCTTACTCTAATGCAAAAGGAATTGCTGTAGTATCAGAATTTGGAAAGATAGCATAAAATTGCTTTTCTCTGATTTTCGACTTGTATCATTAAAGATAAGGTTTTGTGATCTGTACGTGCCGTTTAGAAAAATCCCTTTAAAAAACTGTTAGTGCCTCCATGTTGTGCTAATGATAATTTAGAACTGAGAAAATAAGAGACACTGTCAATCTGGACTGACAAAGCTTCAAATGTGCCTTTGGGGGAAAAAAATGTCCTGAAATCTGCAGGATGTGAAATGGTTATAGTCACATAGTAGGTCATCCTGTAGCATGTTTGCTTGATGGTACAGAAGACCTGCATAAGCATCTAATTCTGTCCCCTCTGTTGTCAAGTTCCTCTATGGTCTTCATGCTTTTCCCTTGTGCAAAACAAGCATATTGGTGGTTTTTTTTTACTTTTCACTGTTGCAAATTATAGAGTCTGGGTCTAAATCCCTAGACACAAGCATTTTAGAATATCAATCTCCATATTGGAATTAAAATTGTCTGAAGATAAGTACATTAAATATTCTATGTTCCTCTAGTAAAAACAGAGTAACATAAATCACATTAACATAAAACATAAATAGCATAAATCACATAACATAAAACACATAAATTTTACTTATAAATTTTACTTATAAATCCCTTATTATTTTAAAATTACAATGTTGAGGAAAAGACCCTTGTGAAAAGATGGTCTCAGGCTAAGGCTGCAAGCAAAGAAGAAAAAAACAGCTTTCATATTTTGTTTTAATTTTCATATATTTGTAAAATATTTATTTTTTAAGGCATAATACTTCTAATTGCCATGATTTAGTTTTCCATATACCTCTCCTGGTTTCTTTGTGGGCTTTTTGGGAATCTCTTTATATTTTTCCAAATTCTTTTTCTTTCCTTCTTTTTCAAGAAAGAAGGAAAGACTTACACAGAGCTGAAACACTAGCCAAGACAGATGTGAGGACATTGTCAAGTTAATGACTTCTGCAAGGTATCATGACTAGGTGGATTTCACCTGATTTATTTCGGGGGTTTTTTTGTTGTTCTTAATTTCTTCATTTCTCTCTTCCAAACTCCACTGTCTTGCTTTTCCCTTTTTCCTAGGACTTTGAGTCCATTTTTCTTACTCCACTGTCCTCCAGGGAAATTTAGCTGTTGTCTTTCTAGCTCAAGCCCTTGAGCAGCAAGAAAAACTCTCTCCTACTGCTGCTTGCAGAAATTCAAAAAGGGTGTCCAGAAAATGTACGCAGCAACCCAAACATTTGTGCCGGATAGTGAGACTCTTATCACCCTGCTTAACTATAAGCAGCAGCTGATATCCTACTCCTTGATAAAACTGGCATCATCAGCTAAGAAGGACAGACAGCTGTGGTCTCCTTCCCATTCCTTAGCCAGCACAGGAGGGAACAATACCTCCTCCCACCGTACCATCTGTAAGACATTACTGCTTTATTTGAAGCCAGAAATTGCCTTCCTTTCTGCTGGATATTGCATCTTCCTTGGGGATTTTGTTCTACTTACAGCATTCCGTCTTTAACCTTTAGCAGGTTGCCACAGAGGAGAAGGTTCTGTTATATAACACTTCATAGAGTGGTACCAAGCATGCATAAGAAAATGAAAGAAGACTAAAAGGACACTTGCTAGCTCATTAAATGTTTTATAAAGTGCCCTTCAGAATGTGATCCTTCTGAGAAGTCCAGTTCCACCCCCAGCCACCTTCTTAACTAGCACTTGGTAGTCGTTTTAACCTGTGGCTTACCTAAAAATAGTTTCCAATCTGAAGATAACACCTTTTCCTCCCACCTACACACACACGCACACATGCACGCACATACACACATGCACACGTACACATGCGCACAGTTTTCCCTGTTGCCCTGGAAACCCCGCTGGGAAGGATTCACATGCCAACCATGACAGAGATAACTTTTTCATGAAAATATAAGGCAATTTTTATGTCATAGGAGAACAGTGCAAAGGCTTCATTGCTTGCATTGGATTTAATCCGCTTACCTGAGCAACAGTCCGGCAAAGCATGTTTTGCCTTCCCCACTGAAGAGCAGCAGCACCATTTCAGGACAGAGCACTGACGGGGACATATCTCCCCTGCCCTGGAATACTCATTCCATTCACATCAAATTAGCTTGGTGTGATTGTAAGTAGCATTGCATTCTCTGTCTCAGGGTATTAATCTGAGTTATGTTAAAAATTACCATTTCATAGAGAGACAGTATAGAGATTAGAGCAGCCTTCGTTGTAAGGCTGTAATATATTCCAGCATCCCTGGTATTTCTTTGATTCATCATAAAAAATTTATTTTCCAAAGCCCAAATACTTTTTCAGTTGCCACTCTTGGTCTAAAGTAAATGTCTGCGTCTTGTTGGCTCATTGTAACTTAAAGAGAAGGTGCTGCTATCAAAAGAGGTTGATCTTTATTTTCGCAGTGCTACTCAGTTGCCTACTCCACATTTTTTGCTCCTGTATACCAGTTTGACTTACTTGAAATTAGGACTTTGAAAAATGGCATGGAGACAAAGGCTTATTCTTTAGAAGTATCTCCATGACACCATAGCTATTATTTCTCCTGATGAGCTGGCTGCAGTTTTGTTTGTTACATTCTGAGAATTTCTTCTCAAATTCCCTGAGGAGTGTTGGCAATAACATAGCATTACATAGCTCAAAAACTAGCATATAAGTTTTGGGAGCTGTGATTTTATTTATTTCTGCAAGTGGCCAAGAGGACACAAGCAGCAATAGGAGAATCTGGACCAAACATCTCTCTGACCTTACTCCTTCCCATAGGGCCTGCTTAAAAGGTAGCTCTGTGGCAGTAAGGATTATCACAAATTAGCTGTTCTAGAAAGGGTACCCACATATACAGAAGCCATTCTGAAAGCTAATGGATTTAATATTACTGCCTGCTTGAATTTTACTCAAGAATTTGTGAGGCAAGACATTGCTTTCTATCTTAGTCACCCCATAGAAATGGCATACTCCTGTACTACATTACTATCTCTCCTTATTTCGCTTTAAGTTTTTATGACGTGTAGCAGAAGATAAATGAATGATGTGGCTTACAGACAAGAAACAGAAGGCAGAGATTGAGGTTGTTCATAGTAGGGCTCCAATCGCCTATACTTTCTGCCTTTCTAGTGAAATAGATTAATGGGAGATATGCCCTTCTAAAGAAAAAAAAAATTTCAATTTTGAAAATCACTATATACTTCTGGGACAGAGAACATTTAAGATCACAATCACATCAGTTTTTCTTAACTTACTCATTGTGAAAAGTTGGGTTGTACAGAGCTCATTTCCAAAAAAAACCTCACAAACAAGCAAACAAACAAACAAAAACCCACCCCAAAACAACAACAACAAAAGACCTGAGCAGTCCTTTGCAGCAAAGAAAAAAATTGTCTCTTTATAGGTGGTGTAATATCCATACTGTAGCATAAGCTAATGGAACTGCACATAATTCCTGTCTTAAGTTTCCTTTCTTCTGGAGCCCTCATGGTAGTTCTTTATTGATTAATTGTATCAGCAGTCAGAATGCAAAAGAAATGTACAAGCGTGAGAATTTATAGCTTAGCTCTTCATCTTAGGTGGGCTAACAGATTAATCCTCAGACTATGGTATTTATAGTTCATATGTTGTAACTATTATACAATACAAGTAGTTGGTGAACAGTGGCAGATTCAGCATTTCTGGTAAGTTTGAGGGGGTTCTTTGTACTTATTTTCCATCTCCTAATGTGTGGAGAAAAAAGTGTAAAATTCTGTTTAATGTTGTGCCAGAAAAGCAACTGTTTTTCCTAATGTAATATGAGTGTAAGCCTCTATGGAGACAGTGATTTTGTGATGTTTGCTAGGAGTGACTACCTTGTGACTTTGGCAGCTGGAGTTTGCTGTAAGCTGTTGTTTATAAACAAAATAATGGTGGAAGAAATGTCACTGTATGTTTGTATTGTTTACATAATGTGAAGCACACCATAATTTCCTCTCTTTGGAAAAACTTTACTGGGAAAATTGGATAGGTTTAGATTAGATACTAAGA
>WAAE01014426.1:227-12316 GCA_013400495.1 Nicator chloris | reverse complement strand
AGAGTGAACTTTCGTTTTTCACACTTGTCGTAAATCAGAAACAAAGTTTGAGTCAGCCAAAGAAAATCCATCAAGAATGAAGTTTCTCAAGACTGATTACCTCCTTGTACAGGAACCTACAGAATTACGCAAGCAAGAAATTACAGAGATACAGTCCATGTAGAGAGAATGTGTTTGTACTTGTAGTTGCTTCATTTAGTTCACTTCTTCCAGGCCTTCCAGTAGAATTGACAGATTTGAGGGAAAGTAGGTGGCTTGGGCCCTCTACCCTTCCTTAAACCCCACTTGTGAATGTTATGTTTGCCCGGAAACCTGGTGGATTTGCAGCATTTATGTGAAGACCTTAAGGCTGTGTCTTCAGGAAACCTTTTATGTAGATAGGTTTATATAGGTTTTTAGGTAATTGCCTTTTGTTTTCCCTTGGTAGAATACAAGGCACATCTTGTTTAACTTAATCTGTAGTGTGCTCTTGTATTTCTTGGACAGCTTCACTAGGTCTGTATGTTCCAACAATAAAGTTGCTTTTAGAATATTGCAGTTGCTGTGTTACCTGTTAATACTCTGTTTTGCAATATATACAGGGCATAGTGTTGTATTAAAAATATTGCTAAATATAGTAGAAATACCATAGAGTTACTTGGGTGCATGTTCATGATGAAATTCCAGCCTGCAGTACAAACTGACTCAGATGAAAGCTTCCCTTTACACAAGAGGGTCAAAAGAACATAAAAACCAGCAGTAATAGGGGTCTGTGTGCTGTTTGAGACATTTCTCCCAAAAGCACGTGGATCTCATTGTGCAGTCACTTTGCATAATTGTTCCCTGGATTTGTAAAGCTGCTCCTGCCTGCTTTAGTGACAGGAGATGAGCAGTGACCTGTGTATGCCTTAGCTCTAAATTAAGGTCTGAGTCTCTTGCATGTAGGAGTGTGTCACAGGTGAGTTATCAAGAGTATATCAATGTGGCTGTAAATAAAAAGCTTTTGTTAATGATTAAATGATGATCAAAGATAATTAATTGACACCTAAATGAAAAGTGAATTATGTTGTTATTTGTTATTAAACAATAATTGAACAGTAATTAAACAGTGGTTTAACAATGTTTTAAATTGTTACTTAAACAATAATTTACACTCTGGTCAAACACTCTACTACTTACTGTACACCTAATAATTAGGCTATAGCTAGTTTTATAAAAGCTGCAGCAAGTATATAATATACTTTTAGGCTTAATGTAAAATGTCACTTTCCTCATTATAGATCTCAGATGTTTGGTAAGGGGATCTTTCAACCTCGAGCATTAACCTTAAGAGCCATCCCTGTCTGAGGGGGACATCATTGCTGAGCAGCCTGCTGCTGTACAGGAGAGCCCAATGGGCCCATGGGTGGGAGCTACAGACATTTATTTAGAGGTTAAAGTGACCGACTCGTGTTCAGAGCCCCTTTTGGTGTGTGTGCAGGTGTGCAGCTGTAGCAGTTTCAGTTCTGTCTAGTCCCAGCTCAGGCTGGTACTGATCTCCTGATAAGAGAGGCCTAAATTCCTTTGTTCCTGGATAAGATACGGCTTAGGACAATTCTCGGGGTTTGCACTGTGTCACAGCTGGTCTGTAGCTGGACAAAATAAATCTGATCATAAATCCAATTCAGCTAACCTGGCTTGTTCTAGAAATAAGTCCCTAGGTGAACAATGGAACTCAAACACAGACCTCAGCCAACCCCATCCAAGCCCTGGATGCAGACACATCACTGGCCAGAGATCTGGGTGGTGCAGAGATCAAACCAGTTGGCTATCCAAGCCTGGGAAATTCAAACCCCATATAAAATAAGCTCTAAACGATAAATCACACTGTTTGCTGATGACCCTCGGTGAGTTTGTGTTGTGTGCCTGTTTCCATCCCATGACCCTCACGTAACATAAGGATGATTTTAGTCAGGTCTCCTTTTTGGTGATGCCTGAACCGAAGTACTGTCACTTACTCAAAAGGGGTGCATCCATCACAGGGATATTGCATTATTTAAAAAAAAAAAATTGGGACTATCAGTGGTATCAGCATTGTATAAAAGACTTATGGTCTCTTAGGTTGCTGGTATCAGCATCTAAAGCATGCGTACAGGGATGTGCTGGAGCACTGCACTGGAAAAAGATTTTTCTCCAACTGAAGCGCTTGCATTAGGCAGAGTAGCCTGTGCTCTTTATACCTGCCCTCCCTCAGAGAACATAATGGGATTTTCCTCACAGAAGGGTAGAGACAAGGGGTCTGTTAATAGCCACCTGATAAAGGAACATCTTCTCAAAAGGGAACGGCTTACTCAGTTGTGTGATAGAAACTCTTGGGAAGAGTGTAATGTTAATACTGCCCTGTCCTTCTTTAAGTAATGGATGGTATGGTGATTCCTACCACAGATGTAAGCACTAGGAGCTCTTGCAGCTCAAACAAGAGGCAGCTGGGGAGTTGAGGCTGAAGGACTAGGAATTGTGATAATGAAGAAAAAGTTATTAAGTTATTCTTTCTTTCAGAAAGAACAAAAGATTCTGGAGTTACAATAGAAACCAAAGAGCCCAGGAGTAACATGATACAAAGCTAAAGAGAATATTCATTCCTATCTTTAATTATAATTTTTTTCTGAAGTATAGGTGAAACTAACAAAAGGGGAGTGATTATTAACACAGACAAAACCTTCAAGCAATCTGGAAACCAGTATAAGACATGAGAATGGCAGAAAACCCAGCAGTTTATGAACAGACATGGGGATCCTCTCCCAAGTGCTGTTACGAATTGGGGCATGTCCAAACTCATTTAATTTCCTCAGCTCCTTCGTACTTGTGGAATCTGTCCTACACAAAAGTTTAAAAGGACGCTGTAGGATTATTGATATTTTCCCAAACTGTCTGATAGCCTTGTCTCTGTGTGCCATAAGTGCAGTGAGCTTCAGCTCCCCTGTGCTTTGGCCAGCTACCTGTGTCTAGTGCTGTCTTGCCAGGACGTCTCACTCCACCCTCAGCTACCAAAGGGTGTGGCAAGCCTGGAGATACTCTGTTTGTAGCAGCATGCTTTGGCTGTAGGCTCTGAGCACAACGGCGAAGGAGAAGCAAGGCCTTAGAGACTGGGAAAAGGAGTAAAGAAAATAGAATAATAGAATTGTTTAGTTTGGAAAAGACCTCTAAGTTTGAGTCCAACCGCAAACCCAGCACTGCCACATCCACCACTAAACCATGTCCCCAAGTGCAATATCTACATGTCTTGTAAATACCTCTAGGGATAGTGACTCAACCACTTTCCTGGACAGCCTGTTCTAGTGCTGGCTAACCCCTTCATTAAAGAAATTTTTCCTAATATCCAGTATAAACTTTCCCTGATACAACTTAAGGCTGTTTTTTCCTGTAGCTTGTTATCTGGGAGAAGAGGCTGACCCGCACCTTGCTACAACCTCCTTTAACGTGTAGAGTGCAATAAGGTCCCCCCGAGCTTCCTTTTCTCCAGGCTAAACATCCCCTGATGCTTGAAAATGCATCAGATTCGATTGGTCCACATGGAATAAGAAGAAACTGTTGCCTTGATAAAGTGTTACTTTGAAGATACCGGACTTTAGGTAGGTATAAGGGACAGTAGTTAGCAAAAAGCAGAATCAGAATGTGAAGTTTAGTATTGTTTCCTCGTTGTAATTAAATGCTTATGGTAAATGTTTGGGAAAGGGAATCACAGAATCACAAAATGAGTCATGTTGAAAAGGGACCACTGTGGGTCATCAGGTCCAGCCTCCCTGTTTGGACAGGGTCATCCCAGAGCACATGATGGTGTTTCTGGGTCCTTTTCAGCTCAGACTGTTCTGTGACTCTCAAGTGAAATTGCTTAAAAAAAAAAAAAAGGAAATAATGGCACTATTGCTATTCAATATGGCACAGGATTGTGCTCAGAGTGTTCTTGAACATCTCCAGTGAGGGAGAGTCCACAACCTCTCTGGGCAATCTGTTCCAGTGTGTGGTCACGGCAGAGTAAAGAAATTCTTCCTCATATTCAGGTGGCACTTCCTGTGCATCAGTTTCTGCCCGTTGCCTCTTGTCCTATTGCTTGGCACCACTGAGAAGAGCCTGGCCGCCTCCTCTCACCACCCTCCCTTCAGATGCTAATAGCCACTGATGAGGTCCCCTCTCGGTGGCCTCTTCTCGAAGAGAAGCGAAGCTGCTGGTGGAGCGAAAAGGCGCTATTGTAGTTATAGAGGAAGGAACAAGAACGCGTTTCCCGTGTACCCTGGTGCTGTATTTTCCTGAAGAGCCCCACGAACGATCCCAGGCGCCTCCGCCGGTTCGCCCTGGCCCGGGGGCCCGCGCGGGGCGGGGCCACCGGCGCACGTGACAGGGCGGGTGCCATGGCGGGCGCGGGGGTGGCGCGGAGCAGCCCGGAGCTGGCCGGCGCCGCGGCACCGCCGNGACGGCCTCCGGCACCCCCACTCCGGCCCCGCGGGGCGCGCGCCCGCCCGCGCACGGCGCGGGGCGCGGGGCCCGGCGGGCGGAGCGGCCGTGCCGGCCTGGCGGGGGGCCGGGGCCGCCGGCAGCCTTTGTTCGGCCGGGGCGGGCCGGGGAACCGGCGCGGGGCTTGGCGAAGCTGGAGGCGGGCGCCGGGCCTGAGCAGCCGCAGCCGCCTCTGAGCCAGCGGGAGCTGTAGGGAGCTGCCCCTCAGGAAGCCGGGTTGACGCATCTGGAGCTGGGCTTCCCTTCAGCGGTGAAAATCTTAGCTCAGGGAGAGGGGCAGCACCTCAGCTGTGTAATCCGAGAGCTGTACGAAGCATCGTCCTCCTGCCACGGCCTCGTAAGTGCTTAGGAGTTGCGAAGGGTGAGGCAGAGCATAGGTGCTTATCAAAATGTAAAGCGAGCGCAGTGCAACCAGAGGGAGGTTTGTGTTGGTGACTGAATTTAATTTTTCATGTGACGCTTTCAAATTAAAAAGTCGCATTTAATTTATGTAGATTTCCTAGTGTGCCCAGCCCTTGAATTTTTCTTTTCAGAGTGCTAGCTCTAAATAGGAGATCAGCCTTCTGCTTCCAACAGTTTCAGAATTTTAGTGCATGTAGCATGTTGGATTGGGCATACCGATGGATAGAAGGAGCTCCTCATGTCTCCTTGTAGGATGAAAGTTGCTAAATGTTTTTGAACGATAAACACTGAAACAGGCTGCCCAGGAAGGTCATGGAGTCTCCTTCTCAGGGGACATTCAAAACCCACCTGTATGCATTCCTATGTCACCTGCTCTGGGTGACATTGCTTTCGAGGGGGGGGTGGTGGTGGAATTGGACTTGGTCATCTCCAGAGGTCCCTTCAACCCTGACAATTCAGTGATTCTGTTATAAAAGCTGATTCTAACAGGAAAACCTAGACTTTAAGGGATGTTTTGGTTTATTATAAATAAACACAAGATTTTTGTCTGCTCTTTAAATTGTTTTGAGTCTGCTTATTTAAACATCAAAGGCAGTGGGGATTTCATTTCCACTTTCAAAAAGTGGAGCTCTCTCAAATGATCTCATTATTGAAGTACTACCCATTTTCCTTTTGCTGGCTTCCACAGAAGTCAGCGATGCTTTCCAGACCTTGCTGTTAGAGTCTCCCTTCAAATACAGATTGCTGTAGTCAGGTTGTGCCCCTGAACGGAGTTTGTGAGGTGAACCAAGCTTATAAACCCAGAACTGTTGAGCTAATGCATCAGAAGCACATGTCAGACCACCACATGATAACTTTTGTTTGTATTCTAATAGACTAAAAGTTCATATACCTTCTAGGCAACCTAGTCAAATTTGAGATGAAGTAATAGTTTTGTGAACAGTAAAAAGAAAACAACAGTGCTTGGTTTCCTGTGAACTTTAACTGAATTACATATGTATTCTTTAACTCTGCATGTAGCTAAAATGTAATCTTCCTGTTGCAAAAGCTATAGGGATGAGAATTTTATGGGAGTATTTTTGAGCTGTCAGGCTGCTTCATTGGCTGAATGGTGGCTGAAAAATAGCAGTTAAATTTTTTAATATGTTTCACGGGTTTTGTTATTACTATTTTTTATAAAGCCAAGCTTCAGGCTGTGGTCCTGCACACATCTTCGTGGCAACAGTCATGTCGGGCCATTTGTTCTGGCCACCTCTTGGTTCCTGCACTGTTGTTTATTGGGTGCTGTGACTGGTCAGTGAACTGATGTGACTGAAGAAATAGCCTGGTGGAAAAAGTTGTTTTTCAGTCAGATTAGTTTCTGTGTCTGCATCATTGTGTAGGTGCCCAGAAAGTTATGGTGCCAGATTGGAGGAGGCAGGGGTACAGATACAGTTGACCAAGAACCTGGGATTACATGAACCAGTCTGTACCTGTCCCTGTGATTATTCAGTGGTAATGTGACCTGGCAAACTACCGAGATCCAGTGCTGACAGGGAGGTGGTGGGAAGGCTGACAGTGAAGCCTCACCCTTCCAGCAGTGCAGGGTAATACATGGCAGCATCTGTTCTGCACTCAGTAGTATAATTTTACCTGCTGGTCTCAATGCAGTTTAGCAAGGAATCTGAGTCCATCTTGAGGGTTTTTGTTGTTGGGGAAGGGACTGGTCCTGCTCATCCCTCTTTTCCTTTCTTCTAGCCATGAAATTCTGTCTCTTCCATATGATGCTTCTGTCAGCCTCCTCATCATGTAATTGAGTTGTTCTATTTGTAAACCCAGGAGAAAAGTAACTTGGCTTTTCTATTTGCCTCAGTTTAGCAAAAGAAGGGGAGAGGGTACAAATTGTTTTTTATGTGCAATGATCTGTTAGGTCAGTTTAATTATCTCATGACGTTCTCTTGAACTATAGTTCCATGTAAGTTTTAAGCCAGTTTGACAGTCAAGCACTGGAACAGGCTGCTGAGAGAGGTGGTCAGTGCCCCATACCTGTCAGTATTTAAGAGGCATTTGGGAAATGCTCATAACATGCTTTAGCTTTTGGTCAGCCCTAAGTGGGGTGGCGCAGCAGGACTAGGTGATCATTGCAGGTCCTTTCCTACTGAAATAGACCATTCTGTGTCTTGTGGCCACACATCCATTGTTTCCTGTGTGACACTACCCAACTATTTCCTCATTTGCATTTTCTGATTTTGAGTGCAAGTGTGTTTGTGTTACTGCTGTGTGGTGCGTTACATTGAGACTAGGATCCAGGATAAATCTCACTTTAGGAGGATGGAGGCAGGATAAATTGAGCAGGGGAAGGCTGGAAGTTGTAATGACTGTGCAGTTGTGTTCTGTGTGTAGGTGTAACTGCGTTTTGAGGCTGTCTTCAAAATTGTGGTAATGCAGCTCTCTTTGGGAGGAGTATTATGGCTCTTTCTGGCACTTTTTTGTGCTGGCACTAACCTCCTAACTGAGATATACTCTTTAGAAATTTTCAGTCAGACGGGTTCATTAATTCACTTGCTTTCCAGCTGGGTAGATGGTAGGTACTGAGAATGATACAACACAGGACAAGTACATGGGAGAGCAGAATGAACTCTTTTGGCAAGAGCCTAAACTAAATGGGTTAAAATAACCAGGTAATTGTGGCCAAGTCTTACATCTGCTACCGAGTGTTATGAAAACTGGAGAAACTTAAGTCTGGTTAAGACTTCAACCTAGATTTGTTTTAGTGTGGGAACACCACCAGAGAATTAATCCTCTGTTGCTGGTTGTAGAGGTACGCCCAAGCAGCCTGCTGAGGAGCTGAAGTATTTCCAGAGGCAAAGCTCACTTAAATGTGTGGCATAAGACAGTTGTAGAAAAGCTCAAGTCACACTGTGCACTGTACTTTAAACACAGCATTGAGTGACTTGCTGAATCCCAGACCTTCCCACCATTTAAACAGTTTGCATGGGTGCTAATAGAAGAGGGTGCCACAGCTTTAGCAGCCACCTGATGCATGGAAAACAGGTTTATGCCAAGCCAGGGCCTTTTTGAGGCTAATAGGAGGTAGAGAAAGTGCAATGTTTGTTTTCTGCCCACTAGATCAACTTTCAGACTTCTAAAACTTTCTCTTTCAGCAAAAAGCTTTTAATGGTTTTAATTTTAGCTTGATCTAATGCAAGAGAAAAAAAAATCCCTCATTTGTAAGTATGGGGGAAAAAAAAGTGTTGTTATGTATGGAGTTTATCCCCTTTTTAAACTTGCGCAGCAGACTGGTTTGTGGGTGAGAAGTGAAGGGTTACAAAGAGTCTAGCAGGCACTGTATAAGCAGATGATACACTATACAGCCAGTTTATTTTGTTTTTCAGGGCAGTATGACTGCAATGACTGTATTTTTTCCTTTGGATACAGCTAGGCTTAGACTTCAGGGTAAGTGTCAAAATCTAGTTTCTTTGTACAATGGTGTTTCTGTTCATCTTGGCCTGGGCACTTGTAAGGGTGGTTGTAGGGGGGTGTTCTACATGGACAGGACTCTTACTTGTGTCACAGTAACACCATTTTTCCAGCTGAAGGTAATTCTTCCTTTTGAAAGTTGGGCAACCTTTTAATTAGCTGAAAAGGCTCTGTGGCTTTTAAATGATTCTCTAAGACCAAAGACAAAAATAAAGATGTGAGATTGCACAGGATTATATTTGCGGGTTGTTGGTTTTGGCTGCTGGGAACACTTCAAAATGCAGGGGTAGTATAATGAGAAACAAGTCTAGAATTATTCAAGAGGATGACTTAAAGGGAAAAGTCAGGGTTAGAACTGGGATTAGGAATATCCAATATTTACAAAAATGCATCTGGGTATAAACTGTGTTGTTCTAAGACTCTGTATTCTAATCAAAAGTCACAGAATCACCAAGTGTTTTAGAGCTATGACTAAAGGTCTGTTAAGAACTGGAGGGAGATCATCAGCCAAGTTGTCAGAAGTATGTGGTTGAGAAGTGAACAGCTTTCAGTGCAGGAAGAGACTGCTTTGCTAAAGCTTGGCTGTTTGCAGATGAACTGTAGGAGATTGCTCTGTTACTGGTGCTAGTTTGCTGTCCAAGGAATAATTTTGAGAGCAGTTAGGCAGGCCCAATTCTAGTCCTCTACCTAAGAGGAACCTACATTCAGTTCATATCACAACTATTATGAGCTGGTAATTATACCAGATACTCTGAAGCACAACAGAACCTGCCAGTCTGGGGAAGAATAAAAAAAGGAAGTAGTCTTACCTAGCAAAAAAAAAGGAGAAATAGGGTATTTCTATCCTTTACGAGGAAGAAGAAATATATGCTTGTAGGGTATATTCAGAATTGCAAGGATAAGGACTTGAAAAAGAGTGCTAAAAATTTGAATCATCTGAAAGTTTGATTCTTTTGCTTTCCAGTTGACGAGAAGCGGAAGTCAAAGACAACACCAGCAGTCCTTTTGGAAATAATCAAAGAAGAAGGCCTGTGAGTGGATACTAATTTTCTGTTTGTCTTCTTGTTGACAAGCTCTAAAACTAATTTGAATATGCTTTTAAGGTGGAACACTTAGCCTGTACTGTCTGGACAGATTTTTATTCCAAATTGAAATGTCTTCACACAAGAGTGATATGACTTGCATAATCTTTCTTATGTGTTCATCTTTAGCTAGCTAGGATTAACTTTCTTGAGCACCTTATGCAATTGATCTGTTCAGTGATGTAACTGAAAAAAAGCTTTAATTAGTGAGGTAGCTGTGCCTCCTCAGAAATGCAAATGTACCTTCATATACCTGATCAACCAGCTTTGTCTGCCTGGATTCTGGGGTGTGTCTATTTCTCAATAACCAAGATGAAACTCCTGGACAACTGAGCCACTTTCAAGAGGAGAATTGAGACATGTTTCCCAGTTGGAAGGCTTTTTTCTTCTCCTAAGCATGTAGAAATAAACAACACGTGACACTTTTTGCTGGTGGGATTCAACACTGTCTAAAAGCAGTTAATTTTCAGCTGTGCTTTATTATTTGTCGTAGTCTGAGCTGAGCTGGCTGGGAAAAACAGTTTTGTGCCTGTCCTTGTTAGAAGTAGTTCCTATCTGAATCCCTGGAACTCCTAAGTAGACTAGAGCTTCCAGGACATTAAAGCTGACAAAAGTTTAACTTGGCCCATAATGCTGTGTCACCTTTGAACTCGGGGGCAGTTGTACACATGAGTTCTCTGCCAGCTGATCTCTCTTGTTCATATTCCCACATTACCTCTGTCACGTGAGGGTGGCAAGTAACCTTCAATTAAAAAAAAAAAAAGAAAAAAGTAAAAAAGAAAACTGAAGAAGCTAACTGAGGTGAAAAGACTGCAAAACTGGTCATCCTACATTTCCTGTGAAAGAAAAATCAGTAGCTGTGGCAAGAGAGGAACATTGCTTCTTCCTAAGGTATTGGGAAGGCCTGGTGAAGCAATGGCACTAATTTAGAGATGGGTCTGAAGCAACAAAAAAAGTCCAAACAACAACAAATCTGAAATGTGAGGTGAGATCATAACATTTTGTTCACATTAGTTTGTAGAGTCTTGCCTCATTACCATACTTTTGTGAGACTCCTTCTCTCGTCTAGATAAAGCAAAGAGGTTGGGCTAAAGGACTTCCTGCAGAATTTTATCAAACAGCTTTCTTCCCTGCACTTCTGTCCTTTTCTAGGTGATCTGAAAGGTGTTCACTAGTGTACACCAAGTTTTTCTCAAGAATGCAGTGAATCATGGATGCTAGTACTGACAACTAAATAAACTCACGGATTCTGTTTTCATTTCATGTTTTTTACTACAAGATGCTTCATTTGAAAATCATCAGAAGTCATTCTTAATAAATCAACCAAGTCCAAACTAACACTCAGTTAGAGGACTTGATCCCTAGAGGATGTTTCTTTATTTTTTTCCCCAACACAGAAGATATAGGTAATATAAGCATTGTTTTAATTTGTTTTATGAATAACTGCATAGTCAGTTAATTTGTAACTGTATGGTTAGCTAAGCCTGTAACTTCAGAAGCAGTCATCACAATAAGGTGTATTCCCAGCTACATGGGAGGGAGAAGCACTTGATGGATTGGAGATTAAAAAGTAGCATTTACATTTTAAGAAAAGTCAAATGTGGTGTTTACCAGCCTTGCATCTTACACAGTCTTACGTGAGATCGGTTATGTTAGTCGGTTGTTATGAAATCATTCCTAAATCAAGACATGTTTAGATGATATTCAGTTTTTCATCTGGCATTAATCTAGCTAAATTTAACTAGGTAATGTCTTTTTCTTACTTACCTGACTGATTTGCCCTAGATTTTACAGTAAGGCATTTGTTAGACGTTCTTCCCACCTTTGTATCTTGTGTCGCCAGGTTGCATCCTTTGCAAAACTCTCCTAGGTGGAGTATATGAACTTCAGTAACTAGTCTTCAATTTTAAAATTTTGTGTGAGAATCCAGATACTTTTTTCCTTACTCAGGAGTTAAGTATGGTTTGTTACCATTGCTGATAAAGACATATCTAGTTAGTACTTCATGTAGTATACAGCATTGTATCTCCGGGATCCTCCACCAGCACATAAAAAAAGCCAGATCACAGAAATACTTTACTGTTTCTTACTGTGACTTTTTGCTCTCCACTAGGTTGGCACCATATCGAGGATGGTTCCCTGTTATCTCCAGCCTTTGCTGCTCCAATTTTGTTTATTTTTATACATTCAATAGTCTTAAAGCCCTTTGGGTCAAAGGTCAGCATTCAACCACTGGAAAAGACTTGGTTCTTGGGGTTGTTGCAGGTAATACTTACAAATCTCCATTTTGTCAAGAATGTATTTTCATTATAAAGTCCTTTGGAGGCCACACTGAGTGCTCACACCTCCCACTGTATACAGACCTGCTTCTTTCTGATTGCTCCTCTGTGTCATCCTCACTTCCTAAGGAGATGCATAAACCATTCCTGTTGTGAATTCTGGCACAAAGTACAGTGCTGTTGTGGTGCTTACCAGATATCTAAGCATCATCACTGAAGTGCTGAAGACAAGTGGCAGGGAGAGGTGATAGTTGGTTTTTTTTCAGAGGAAAAGATATATGCCAATTTTGAAATAATTTCAATGTAAACATTTGGGTGTCAGTTTTCAGACTTGAAAGTGACAGGAAGTTCCTAGATATATGCAGGTCCAATGGGACCATACATTGTTTTTTATTCT
>WAAE01014422.1:0-55280 GCA_013400495.1 Nicator chloris | reverse complement strand
TTAAAGGTCATGTACTTATTTTTTGGATAATGTTTAGAAAAAGTAAAGGAGTGTTAATAGGCCAGTAAATGGTTCTGTGAGATAAAAATGTTTTTATGAAAAGTAAACTTTGCAGACAGGAAAGGGCAAAAAACATTTGAGCTTTGCTCTCTAAGTCTTTTAGCACATTTGTTACTTTATTTTTCCCCCCCAGTGTCTTGCACAGGTGGTTTGCAGGTGTAATCACCAGCCTCATCCAGAGTGGGTGGGGGCAGTGTCAGCAGCAGTTATTTTAGTGTGTCAGATCAATAATTTAAATACAGTGATGGTAATATGCACCATTCTTGAACTTTGTAGTCTAGCCTACCTTTTCACGTAATTCAAAACTCTAAATCCACACAGCATTCACAGGAAAGTTCCTAGTGACAGACACTGTCTGTGGACAGCTGTCTGTGCAGTCTTACTCATAGCTGTATGTTGGCTTTATTGTGGCTTCCCATGTAAGCTTTTAAAATAGTTTTTCTAAGAAAGCCAGTATCTATAGGTTGTGGCTAATAGAGGTAGCCAATACAGCTCTAGTTGTGATCATCAAGGTATTTATCTGGAAATGGTATTTCAGTAAGGTCCATGTATAGTGCTGTAACACTAGAAATGTTTTCAAACTTAAAATTTGTCTCCATGGGGTTCTAAAGAGACTTCCAAGTAAGAAAAATTTGTCTATAAGCTAGTTTTCTTGAATTTCCTTTCTTCTTCTCTTCATTTAGAATCACTAGGACCTGGTTACAGTAGACATATGCTTGAATAGAAAATGAAAGAAATGCTCTTCATCTGGGTGGTAATTGATGTGCAGAAGGAAAAGTAGTACATGTTAGTTATTTGGATTTTTAATTTTTTTTTTAATGCTAGTAGGATGTGACAGTCAGAAGTACCTTGTAATACATTAATGTGGTTTGGAATTTGACAGATTAGAAGGTCTTCAAATAAATAAAGTGTATGCAAACACACATATATCAGAAATTGTGAATCTTTTATGAAAAATTTCGTTAAGGTGACTGTCCTTTTATTCTATATAATGTATTCCAGGCTGTCTTTCATTTATAATCCAGTAGGTGTTTTCTTTAATCTTTGAAGACTTAGTCACCATTGTCAAAATAATGAGCTATTCGTGGTGTAATTTTTCTCCCCAAGTTTAAGTAATTGTTGTGAGAAGAAACAGTTTAGAGGTTTTGTTTGTGTTTTCTTTTTTTCTTTTTCTTCTATAAGTTTAGACTTAAGTACTCTTAAAACTCGACAGGTTGTAAGCTTTGTTAAGGAGCTCCTACAATGCCTGCTGTAACGGATCACCTATGAGGTTTGGGTCAAACAAGAGCACCTGAAGGATGTCTGCCAACCTGCAGTGCTTACATGGATGTTTAATTTCATACTCAAGTCCTAGCTGGATTAAAAGGCTTAATTATGCCATAGCTTCTGGCAGGCTGGGAGTAGTTACTCATGTGTGTAGCATAACTACAGGTGGTGTCTTGACAGGCAGCTAGTGTGACCAAAAGAGAAGAATGCAAACCACCTTCACCTTAGCCCAACCACAGCCATGTCTGTGGGCTTCTCTGCCAGAAATGCTGATAGTTAGTGGCCCCTTCCCAAGGACCACACTGAGGAGGGGAGGGATGGACTGCTCTTAGGAGCAGAGTTCCTGAGCTGATGTGCCACAGGTTGGAAGTCCTAGCAGGTCATCTGCCTCTTGACATCTCCATGGATTTCCAGAGATGGGCTGAGGTGGCCTGACCTCCAGCCATCTGCCACCTGTCTTTCAGTCCCCAGTGACCTCAGATCATAGTTGAGAAACTTGAAGCTATTTGCAGAGGCTTGAAAACCTCCATGTCAGGCTGTTTAAAGTAAGCCAGGAAATTATATAGGTCACCTGATTTGCTGTTAGGCTTTTCAGAGGGGCTTCACATCTACTGTAGCTATTAATTTAGATGCATGTGCTTTGTTACAGTGAAAGTGCTTGTACAAGCTATAGGCTGCTGGAAGTTCTTTCTCAAGAGAGGCAAAAGAGAATTTTCTTTTTTCCCTTTAGGTACCTGCAGCTAAAATAGTTATTATAATTTGCTCTGGGAGCAGTAAGCTATAAGGACGCATACTGGGACCTGAAAATTCCGGCAGTGATAGTGGCTATGTTGACATTGGTGGCCTGTTGTGGCAAGCAGGAATTTTTTGTAAATTTTACCTGTTCACTTAAATACTTAGTAGCTACAACCATAGAGCTGAACTGGTCTAAGCTGGTTTGTGGAGAGCTCCATAACTGATCAGATGATTGCTTGCTCTGGCTTGTTTTCAACAAAATGAAACGTGGAAGGGGTTTTTTTACATCAAAATTAAATCAGTTACGTTCTGCTACTGTTTGTGAAAAGTAGCCAGTTGGTAATAACATAGATGGGTAATGATTTTCATGGGGTATCTTGTTGAAAAATGATAGTGGAATAATCAGACTATCTTACCCTCTCTATACAGCCCAAAAGACACTGAAAATACTGTTTTGTAAGCAAAAGTCTGTTTGATATAGCTGTTTGCTGTCTTTTACCATACTGGTAGCCACAAAACATGCACTGTTGAAGATCTCTGGAAAAGGCCCTGTATACGCTCTCCCTTAGAGACCTGCAGTATTGAGCTGCTTCTTGTCATTTTCTCTAGCCTGTTTCTTTTGAGGCTTCTGTCTTCTGAGTCATTATAATCTTCTGGGACAAGAGTGAAGCCTTCAGAAGTGCAAAGGAGATTTTTTTTTTTTTTTGTCGAGTGCACCACCTTAGCACTTGCATCTTCGGGAACTCCCTTACTATTAACTTCAGTGAAATCTACTTCAGACCCTCAGTGACTTGCATTTAAAAACACTATGCCTTCACATGGCTCTGACCCTTCTGAAGGTGCCTTGATGAACATTAGGAAACACATATGCTACATACAATCTGATGTAACAGTGTTATGCATCTGCATATTGGAAGTATGTTACATAGAGGAGTCTTGGGATAAATGCTTTGTTGTGTCCAGTTGTGATTGCTTCAGAGTGGCCCACTCTTCTCCTGTGATTACAGCAAAATAAATACAAGCATGCCAGGTTTCATTGTCAATATCCAGGTCCTCTTTCCTAAGCTTGTGCATAATGCAATTCTTCAATAATGCTGGAAAGTGTTGGAACTGCTTTATATGAATTTAGTAAAGGTAGTTGTTTGTGGGGCTGGCTTGTATCTAACCTCTCTCTAGTACATCCTGTACCAGCATGTGAGCGGTCTCAGACTCTTACCAGTATCAGTAATCACTACTGCAATGCAAGTGCTGAATGATTTTGTACTGGGTAGGTATCAGCCAGCTTGGGATAGGAGAAACAAACTGAGTTTTAAAAGGGCTGATGTGTCTGCTTTTTATCAGGTCTGCGTAATATTTTTTTTGTGTTAAGTGCAACGTCAGGATCTTGGCTCGTTGGATGCAAATGTAGCACTTCTGGTTTTTGTCAGGAATGCTCTGCCCTGATAATCTGGAAAATAAAAGCCAAACTTTTGGGGGAGGATTTATTATAATTCCCATATCAGAACTTGCCTTTCAGGATTATGCGATACTGGTGTCAAAGCCTGTTTCTTACCCCTTTTCAGAAAGGACGTGTTTCTGGCGGCTTCCCAGGTCTGGGGTGTGCAGGAGGCTCTGAAGGGTGGCAGGTACGTACATTGAAACCAGAGGTACATCCCTACAGCAAGGGGAGCTGTGTTGGATTCGTGGTGACTGTTACAGATGTCCTTGTTAGCAAAACAAACAAGTGTACTGCAAGAATAGTAGGGACTTAGTTCATACTGAAAAATGTAAATCAGGATTGAATTATAAGTTTGATTTATTACATTCTTTTGCTTCAAGACCAAAATACTTGGGAAACTTACCAGGAAAGGACTTTTTTCACTCAGGAACATACTCTGTATTTGCCTGTCCTTTAGTTACCACAAAAAGGTCATGTTCAGGGTCACATCTTCGCTGTGTTATGTGGTTGATGTATATGAAGGAATACTGGGCTTGCTTTTGGAGTTTGACTCTGAAGGTGTTGCTGGACACCTAGGATATTTTTTTTAAAGCACACATACATGTTAATTTAGACATGCAGGTACTTTCACATGTGTCATCAGTGCAAGAGGCAAGATGCCAAGAGGCATCTTCAAATAACTTCAAATTACTCATTCAGTCCTATGAGCCCAAGAAAAAATGAGAAAGAAACTGAGCAATATTTTTGATTGTGAGAGTATGTTTAACTGATAGGAGAAGACAAACTTCAGGGAGTTTCTTTCTTGCTTGGTTTTAACTGCAGCACTGTCACTGTCACAACCCAGGTTTAATATCTAGGAGTACCCAGTCAGGCAGAAAGGGGTCTTAGAACATGCCCAGGGCAGCTCTTGAATCCTGTATTTGGGGTATCTCAGCACCCAAGCTAGCTCTTTCCTGTTGCTCTTTGAAGTTGAATCCTATTCCTAGTGATCTACCCACAACAGTCTCAAAAATAATGATTTTAATCTGTCTTGTAACTTTTTTTCTTTGCATAACACTTCATCTTCATGTAATTTTTGCCAAGAGAAAAAGAACATAGTAGTAAAAAAACAGGAATGTGAATTTAAAAAATAAAGGATCTCTAACAGTAACCCTCTGAAAATAAATTCTCTTTTTTAAGCACAAGTATTAGTTTCTTGAGGACTGCTTGATGGCATATTTATCATGTAGAAACAGGAAATACTGATTTCGGGCCTAAAACTGGGAACTTGTTTCCTCAGCTTTTATATCCTCTTTAGCACTAGTGCACATCCTTCAGCGGGCTTTGTGGTAGAGATAGAGACCACACCACATTGTCTTGAGAATCTTCATCTAATTTGTAATCATCTAGCAACTACAAGGTATTTTGGTTACAGTTTGAAATGCAAATAATCCCATGTTCTACATGTATGTTAATCATCAAATGCTACTGGTCTGCTAGTTCGAGGCTGTACCTTACCTCAGGAGAAAATGAATGCATTTGTATTTTACAATAAAAAGATTGTAAATAGCGATGTTTTTCATGAGACTGTATAAAAATGGCACTGTGCTTGAGGTTTTTAAAAGGGTGAAAACTAAAGCAAAGGATGTAACCAGCCTGTCCTTACTGATCTGAAATTCACAAACTATGTACATATAACTCAGCCGCCAAAGGTAATTTATACACGTCTCTCTGTGTAATTTTGGTTACTTAAAATACAAATATTGCTAACTTTTCCTTTCAGTTTTGGAAACAAACTTGAAAAATAAAAAAAGTTTAAGCAAATCTCACAGTTGGACTTCTCTGGTTTGTTTTTCATGTATGGAGCCCTAGAATCTGTTATAAAATAGGCATCAATAAATATTAAAGCAGGCTTGTATTCTGTTAAAGCTTCAAAAGAAAGTTATTTAGGGAGAACTTGGAATTTATGCTCTCTGACATAAATTCACCTGTCTCCCTAACCTGAGCTTCACATGTCTCATCACAGTTACTCCTTGCAAGTTTTCCAAATGTTTTCAAATCTTGGGGGTTTTTTGTGTGGTTTGTTGCTGTTGTTGTTTTAACTATCTAAAAATACCAGGGTAGGCTGCCTTGTAAACCTGCCATGGTTGTTTTGCTTCTGGCAGTGGGAAGGGTGTCTTGCAGTTAGTTGTTGCTTACTGTGAGGTCCTCATTTCACTGTCCCTGGACAGTGACTGATGTGACAGTGATTTGACAGAGAGGGAGGCAAGTATGTGTTTTAAAGGACCTTCCGTTAGGCTTAGAGGAAGGCCCTTTAAAATACGTACTTCCCTACTTCTTTTGTCTGGCAGCCTCACTGTGGTCATGGAGCTGTGCATTGCTTGTGTGGGGAAGAAAAGTGGGTGATAGCATAGGTGGGAGAATAAGTAGAGTAGATGAGGGATTGCAAGGAAAGATAAACCCTGTGGAGGACAATAAAGTGCAATAAAAAAGGGAGGAAAATTATGGGAGCAACTTAGTATGGCTGGGGAATCAAGAAAAAAGTGATGGAATAAGGCCAGGATGGTCAGCACTTTGGCTTTCTTCAGGGAGAGGCTGGATCCTTTGTGATGGTAATGATCATTTCTCGGTCATCTACAAGAGTCCCAGCTATGATGCTGTTTCTGGTGTGTTAGTAAATTATCCTGGTTTTAACATTCATATACAAAATTAAACAAGATCCACTTAGCAGTTTATGTAATACTGAGCCAAACTGAGAACTTGCACAATGCAGCTAAGTGTTTCTCAGAAGAAAAAATATTTCAAAACCAGTGTTGCAAAATTGGCCATTTCCTGGCTTTGAAATTCCAGAATTTGGCTATCTTGTGTGGTATTTACTCATATGAGATATACACTTGGATCCAGCTGTACCATGCTGACTGGGGAAGAAGATACTTGCCTCTGGATTGCATTACTTATAAAAAAACTGAGTATTGGCAAGGGTTGTGGAATTGATGTCTCTGAAAGACAAAATTTTGTGTTCACAAGTACTTTTTTGTGCACACTTTGCCTCTATGTCCTGGAGGATGAGAAAGATGAGTCTCCTTCCCATGGTTGGTTTTCCAGCTTCTCACACTGCATGGCTTGGATTTGGCACTTTTCCAGAAGGTGGACTAAAGCACTGCTTCTCTGATGCCCAGGGACACAGGTGATGTGAGAGACAGATGGTTTCTGATCTTGGTAACAGTCAGTATATGCCATTGCATCTCCCTGGTTTCAAAACTTGTGCTAGTACTCCTTGCTAGCAGTTATGCAGCCTGAAATTTTTCTGTCAGCTTTGAATTTCTGTCCTTCAAGAGAGCAGAAAGTTGTTTCTACCAGTTTCTCTGTCTATGCATTACAATTATACATGTCAAGGGGAATGTTCACGGCTTTGAGCTTCCAGCTGTGGCCTGCCAAACTGACAGGTGCTGCGTTGATTTCTTCTACCGTTGCCCTGTTTTTAGTCACCATAAATAAAAGCATTATGGAAAATTCATTTTGCTCCATTTTGTCATTATGCATTGATGTAAAATTATCATTAGTGTCACTAAACTACGGATTTACTGATTATTTAGCTTAGAAAATTTTTAACAGTTTTACAAAAAGTAGACCCATGGTCACTTTAATCAGAATTTAATTATGTAATGAAATATTTCAGGTTTCTTTCTGATTTACTTCTTCAGTGTACTTGTTTCCAAGCAAATTGTTGTTTATTTTTTGGGAGTAATGCTCAAAGTATCAGGAGACCTATCTTTTCAGAAATTCGAAGCTCTCATATCTAAGAAAAGCTAGTGAACACTGATGGAACTGAGTTAATCTAGACATCAGGCCATTTCTGGGCCTTTTAGTTTTTTTTTTTTACTTCTTCACCCTTTGTGTTATGTAAAAAGAGGTTCATATTAGATTAGGAATGACCTCCCAGTGGATGTCAGTGAAGGACTTACTTCAGATAATTTTCAGCACAGGGAAGGGAGGGGCAGAGGAGAGTAATTAAAGTGAAAGCTAAATTAAAGGACAAGGTTCTGAGTGCATTTTCATCTCTATTTAAAGTTATAGAAACGAGAACAAACTGGATCTTGCACAATTGGGCATGTACTGTTCACTGTAGTCTGTTTCATGTTTGTAACATGCAAAATTTTGCCCCAGATCATCAAGTAATGTCTTCAAGTCAAACTTATTAATGTGGAAAAGGACCTTTCTTGCAACCCTGTACAATAGGAATGAAATTACTGATTTCCTTTTTGTATAGCCAGAGCAATTCTCAGTCCACACAGCAAGGCAAGCACTAAAGGATCCAGCCAGACCCTTTGTTTCTTTCAAAAGATAATGTAATTTGTTTCAAAATTCATTGTCATTTTGCATTTACTGAAGTAGGTGAGCTAGACTAGGAATATAATGTGACTGTAGGAAAACTTGGGATTTTCCTTTATTAGGGCTTATATTTGCTAACCCTGTATGAAAGTCCAAAAAATTCACAGGACTTCAGCAGTCTCGTCTAGAGTAATGCAATACTCCAATAATCTGCTATATGGTGTTGTACATAACTGATAGCTTAAAGGTGTCCAGGCTGTCTCTTTAAAAAATAAATTAAAAAAGAAATTTTAAAAAAAGAGTAAAGAGGGAATTGATTTGTATGTGCAGTCTTTTCAGTAACAAGAGGTAACACTAAGAAGAGGATTAGCTGTGTGTATAAACAGTGGCTCAAAGATGTTCCTTCATACTGCTGTTTTCCTCCTTACATTTCTCTTAAAATAGAACAGCTAAACTACCTGGAACTTTAATAATTGAACTATTGTTCCCTTTTTAAACACTTTACCTGTAAAGCTGTTTGCTTGCCTCAGGATATGTTCTACCTTGTAACTCGGATGAGTGGGCACTTTTTAATGTATTGGAGGGCAAAACCTGGAATTGCTTGTATATGATGATAAACAGGAAGGATGAAAGATGAACAAAAAAGCCTAATAAGCTTAACTGAAAACATGATGCCTTAAAAACGAAAACAATTTATATGATCTGCTACAAACAGTTGGATTTGATCCAAAGTACTTACCAAGACAAAAAAAAAAATGGAAAAAAAATCCCGAGTTACAAGTTGAGCTTGAGCAAGTTACAGTCTTGTGTGGATTTTTTTCTTTGATAAAAGATTTATAGAAATAAATGAGACTTTAAATCTTTTCATCTTCCCTGTGATCATTTAGTACAGCAAGTGTAAACACTTAGAATGTAGCTGCCCATCTTCTACTCAGCCACCTTACTGAAGATCCACTGGCAAGGCTTACTAGAGATTCCTTGCATTTTCCTGCTTAAACCCAGGTCCTCCCAGAGGCATCTTGGTTGTGCTTAGAGATGTTCTTGCTGTAGCTTCCCCTTAGTCTTTTTACGTCTGTGTTTTTCAGGTACTGGCCCCTTCCTTTTTAATGTTAATAATGATTTTGTAACCTTCTGTCATGGGTTGACACTGGCTGGATGCCAGGCACCCACCAAAGGTGCTCACCCACTTTCCTGTGCAGCTGGACAGGGGAGAGAAAAATTAACAAAGAGTTTGTGGGTAGAGATAAGGACTGGGAGAGATCACTCATCAAATATCATCATGGGTGAAGCAGGCTCTAATTAGAGAGATGAATTGAAAACATTACTAGCACAACCAGAGCAGGATAATGAGAAGTAAAAGAAGCCCTTGAACCTTCCCCCCCACCCCTCCCTCCTTCCCAAGCTCTGTCTCCTGCCTCAGTGGTGCAAGTCGACAGGGAATGGGGTTGATGGTCAATTCGTCAGCCATGGTTTACCCCACTCCTCAGGAGAGGAGTCGTTCCCCAGATGCACTGTGGGGTCCCTCCCATGGGAGACAGTTCTCCATGAACTTCTCCAGTGTGAGTCCCGCTCACAAGCAACAGCTCTCAGTGACCTGCTGCAGTGTGAGACCACCCCACGGGCAGCAGTCCTCCCAAAACTGCTGCTGCATGGGTCACTCTTCCACGGGGTGCAGTCCTTTGAGGAGAGGCTGCTGCAAAATGGGAGCAGAGCCCCTCTCTCCACAGTTCTCTCACAGGATCACAGCTTCCTATAGCATCCACCTGCTGTGGCATAGGGCTCCTCCATAGTGTGTGGGTGGATTTATGCATCCCCATGGATCCCTATGGGCTACAGGGGCACAGCTGCCTCACCATGGTCTGCACCAGGGGCTGCAGGGGAATCTCAGCTCCAGTGCCTGGAGCAGCTCCTCTCTCTCCTTATGCACTGACCTGGGTGTCTGCAGAGTTGTTCCTCTCACATGTTCTCTCTCTGCTCTCTTCTGCTCACAACTAAAACTGTGGCACCACCTGTGTTTTGATTTCTTCTTAAATACGTTATCACAGAGGAATTACCACCAATTGTAATCAGGCCAGTGTTGGCCAACAGCACATCTGTCTTTGGAGCTGCCAGGGATTGGCTCTGCTGGACGTGGTGGAAGCTTCTAGGAGCTTCTTCCATGAGCCACCCCTGTAGCTCACCTGCTACCAAAACCAGGCCATGCAAAGTCAATATACCTTCACTTGCCATCCTGCTGGATAACCTCTAGGTATTAGTTATCTTGTACTGTAGTGTGTCTCCTACTAGTCACCTTGGTGTCTCAGGCAGTGGTAGCACAGTGAAAATCTAGTATCTTGTGCCCTGCTGCAAAGCATATGTTTTTCTCATCATCACCTCAAGTGTACAGGCCTCAAAACCTATTTATAATCTAGTAATTGATGAATGTGCTCACTGCTCCTGGACTCTTCACCTAGGAGTGGTTGGAGGAAGACAGAAGGAGTGGAGACTTCTGGAAGATGGTGTAGAAAGCAGTGAACAGTTTTGTTTATTAGGACAAGCCTTTCTGGGTCTGAGAGTAGTAGTTGACTCAGAGACACAGTGACTTTCCTGTGACTGTCTAGCAGCTTCACTGTTCAAGTGTTTTCTCCCTTAATTTTTTAATGCAGTGCATTAGTTCTTTGTTTCTGTAGTTGTATTTCTACCCCCTGCACACCATACACCTTGAGTGAGTTAGTAGCCTTATAGGAAACTTTAGTAAAAAGATGCTTCTGTAAGATCCCAAGTATGGGAGGTACAGCAGGTTTGTGTAACTATACTTACTATTAATGCTGCACTTCTCATGTTCTTTGTTCTGTGATCTTAGTCATAGCAATTTTTGTTATCTTCGTTTATTGTTTGTTAGAGGTGATTTTTCTTTGCCACACTATTGAAAGAATAGACTAGAGTCAAGTTTTGTGCATTAAGCATAATTGACAATTCAAAGTATTTACACTTGGAATTCTAGATTGAAATGATTGCTTTCAGTTATTGTCCATTTGCCATGTAATGTGTGTCTTGTTTTTAAGAATATGATTTTCACCAATTAATGTATTTTGTGTCCAAATTAAGATATGCAGACAGCTGTAGAAATACTGTGAGACCAGTGCTATTTTTGGCAGTATTTGGTTTGCTTTCTCTTTTACTTCTTACTTCCCTTCTCTCTCCACAGTATCATTTATTTCTCCAACGAAACAGAAGAATGCACTCAGTCACTTCTCAGCAGCTCTGCAGCCTGTGGAGCGTGTGGGCAGTCTGTGTATGCAGCATCCTGGAAAATGTGCGTTCTCTTGAAGTGATCTGCTGAAAAGCACGTACTTGTACAGTTGTTCCAGCCTCTCTTGTTGCATTGCTCTCAAGGGCTGAAATGCCCGGTCTCTAATACTCCCTGGGGTCTCCATTTCATCTGCCAAAGAAACGCTACCTGCTGCAGTTATCCAGTGAACCCCGAAGAGCAGCGACGCTGAAGATGGCTCTGTGTGCTTTTTATGCAGTTTGGGGTTTGTTGCTGGAAGTGGCAATAACATTTGGCCCAGTACCAAGGATCACTTGGGAACACAAAGGTAAGAACAGAAATTTAAGTGCTGTAATATGCGATATTGCCACATCCTCAGGGTTTCTGTGGGATTTGAAACTCACTGAGGCTTTACGTTCTTTCATCCTCTTTCTTTTGGCTTTGAATTTCGTCAGGTGTTACTACTTTGCTCACCTTATGAAATGCTCAGGACCAGAATATTCGAAAGTCATTCATGCACTGGCTTGATTGATTTTGGTTCCTTCAAGCAGCTGTGACAACAGCTGTTTTAAGAACAGAAGAGGAATTCCAAATTTGTCTTTCTCAGCTGAAGGATATTGCAACTGAAACTTAGTTCAAGAGAAAACCCCAAAAGGTGTATTTTATTTTATACAAGTTATTTTTACATGAAGTCTGAGTATGTTAGCAAAATGCACCTCTCCAGCTAATAATCTATTTTGTCACCAAGCCATCCTGAGCATTAAATAAATCAACAGGCAAAAGAAAAATAAGCATTTGGCCATCTTCCAACAGCATTTTATAGTGTCTAGATATGACAGTCTTTCACAGAACAATGCTTTTCTTGCATTTGAAATTGCAGCATGTATTCATAATCTCCCAACAAAATAATCAGGAGTCTGCAAATATAAGTGCAAAGAGAACAGAAATCAAAGGATACTTTAGCTTTTAGTTTAATAATTTAGCCTGGGTCTGAAAAGAACTTTAGAACAAAGTCTGTAGAGTAGTTACTTGTGAATATATGCATTTTTTTCCTATTTTCCGCTCCTATTTCCCATCCCCCATTACCCATGTGGCATGGATGCTTTAAGAAATTTTGTATTTGGGTCCTTCTTTAACATTAGTAAGCAGCAATTGATTATTTGCCCAAGTGTATGGTAGCTGAACAAACCCAAACAAATACATTGGCCACATAATGAAGCAGTCTTAAATAAGGATCTTAAATTCTGAGCAGATATTCTGTAGGAGAAGGTAGATGGAGATTAAGAATTTAGTAGGAATCAGCAGATTATGAGATGACTGTAGGAAGTGTTTTTCCTGGTTATTGGTGTAGCAATTAGTGACTTGCTGATACAGCTTTTCAGAAAAGGTACCCTAGACAAGTCTTGTAGTTCTGCTTAGACTCCTTGATGCTTCTATCTTTTTGTTAAAATTTGGAAAGTTGCTATTTAATGGAATAGTAAGGTAGTGCCAAGTCACACCCAAATTAGTCAAAATAAATGGGGTTTATTTTTATTTCTGCT
This sequence comes from Nicator chloris, assembly GCA_013400495.1. Classification (NCBI taxonomy): domain Eukaryota; kingdom Metazoa; phylum Chordata; class Aves; order Passeriformes; family Pycnonotidae; genus Nicator; species Nicator chloris. Next base: position 42,679 of record WAAE01014422.1, on the reverse strand, counting down.
GTTTCTGTCTCTGTCTGCTCAAGATTGTTGCATTTAAATGTTGGAAACCTACTTTGAATAGGAGAGGGAATTTAGTTCAATGGTGTTGTCTGAACCAGTTCATCCATTTTGGGAAAATTTTCCTGCCAAGTAAAAGATTCCAAAATTACATGCTTGAGAATCTAGTTTAAAATTAATGTTTCTGGAGTGTTATATTTGAAAATGTGCAATTACTAATGATAGAGTTGGAAGTATTAGTACATTGTTTTCATCTGTATAGTAAGAAGCCATGCTTAATTAATCTTGTGTGTTCATGTACAAAAGCTTTCAGTTATTTTTACATTAGAGTTGTACATCAGAAAAAATACTCGTGTATTAGTCAGTTTGTGTCATCTTTCTTCAAGCCATTCTGGTCCATTCTACGTGCTTCCTCCTTCGACAGCCTTTTCTTTCACATCTCCCTCTTTTTCTTACCTTATTTCTATTCATCTTGATTTTTTTCCCTCATGCTGTTATTTTGTGTCTATGTTGTGTATTTCATCTCTGGTTTTCACTTCAGAATCAGCTGCAATGGTTTGTTATTCGCTTCTCTGTCTTCTTTCTGTTATGTCAATATGGTGAAGAGTTGTCTTAAGGTGCAGGATATTTTGTAATATTTGTTCAGGGTAGTTGCAAGGGATGTGGTGACTGGCCTGATTTTCCACAGTAGATTGATATATGGAAAGGAAAAGGTGAGAAACAATCTGACAGTGGATGTGGAAAATAGAAGTTTAGAAAAAGCAAGTAGAAAAAAATGAAGGAAGAAGTGTGCTACAGGGATCACCATAAGAGGAAATACTCGAGCATTTGAAATTGAATGGGAAAATTGGGACAAGTGATTTTTATGTTGTTGTTGGAAGCTGCTGTTTCTGCAAGTTCAAGGGGTCCCTTGTTTTTTACATGGGTTGTCTGAACTAACCTTTGTTGTTTTCAAGTTTTCCAACAGCTGTTAGACAACTTAGAAAAAATTACTCATGAGCTTGACCCTAAGTGATTGTGTTTCTTCATGAGGTACTATTTTTTTTCCATTTCAACAGAGGTCCAGCTAATACATTTTAATGAATCAAAAGTGTCAAACTATTCAACCTTGCTGTTAAGTGAAGACAAAAACGTTCTATATGTAGGAGCCAGGGAAGTGATCTTTGCATTAAACGCAGTGAATATTGCTGAGAAGCAGCACGAGGTATGGCTTTTAATACATCATCCTCTGTGTAAAAATTGTACTCCAAATTTGACTTAATTTCCTGGTATCAGTAGCGTTGCATTTTAGACGAATAGGTACCTAAAAGAGAAATTGCTCTGTATGGTCTACTCCAGTATAATTTCTGGAATATTTTACAGAGTAAAAGAGAGTAAGAAAGGAGAAACTGGATATAAACAAGTAATTGGAGATCTCCTTGGGTGTTTTCTTCTTGGGGGCAGGATGCTGGATGAGAGGGATTGTGGGTATCATCTGTAGCAGTAGTTCTTACATATTTTCTTAGTATTAGGAGTGAGCCATTTTCTGTTAATCTGAGTGAAAAAGTAATCTGAAACAGAGGCAAAGCTGGTGCTTACTCAGAGGAGGCTGCAGATGTGCTATAAATGAAGGCCCTGTCTTTTCAGTCTCTTCTGTTTTGTGTCTAAGTGTGTCTGCACAGCAAGTGGTGGTGCAGACGGATCTGATCAGCTTGCTCAGAGAAGTACTTTGAATATGTTTGTGCTGGTTTCTCAAGGCAGATTAGCCCAGACAGAAGTCTGCTAATGTTGTATTGCTTCCAGGTCCTTCCCAGGCTCCTGCTTTTCATCCCGTCAGCAACACAGGCTGACATGTAGACATGCAGCGTGGACTACCACCCAATGTGCTTTAGAAGATGCTTCTATGATTTTTAATCTGAAGGACATGTTCATGGCTGGTGGTGGCACTTTCACTAGCATATAAAACGTAGTTGTAAAGTTGTACTCAGTATAGTGTAAATTAGTGCAGTAAATTTTCTTTGGTTCCTTTCCCCAAGTTTTTTCATGCAAGTGTGAATTAAATAGAAGAGTACTTCAGACTGAAAAAATAATTAAGCCATTTCCCTAATGCACATGGTAATGAAAAGTTCATTAGCCATTTGTGGGAAATCATCATTATGAACTCAGAAGGTAGTAGTAGTAAACTAGAAGGTAGTTTAGTTCTGCTTAAGGCACATGGATTTGAAAATGTCAGCTCCTTGGGAAAAAATGGCATTGAACCTTTGAATACTACTTGCAAAAAGGCCTTGCATTTGCTCTAGATAGGATTGCCTTTTCTTGTGTGTGTTACTGCAAGATTTTCAGACCTTGGATTGAATTAAAGTACTTTGAATGTGCTTTTTTTGTTGCATATTTTTTCACTTAGTTACACTGGAAGGTCACAGAAGATAAAAGGACTAAATGTGCAGTCAAGGGCAAATCAGAACAGGTATGTACTTTTATTGAACTTTGAGAAAGATCTTTTACTTCAAGAGGAATGACATTAAAAGAAGAAAATCTCCAACTGTTTGAAATTAAAATTTCAAAACAATCACCTAAATTTTTTTAATTAACTCGAGCATTAGAAACTGCAGCGTGCTTAGTCTTTTTTCTTAGTTCATTATTTTTGTTGTTGAATATTATTTGAATGTTTGAAAATCTGAACACACCCTGATGTGTGCTTAATGTTAATGGTTTTCCATTAAGATGATAAACCAGTATTGCTTTCAGTGAAGTAATTGATAGCAACTGTTGGGTTTTGTAACTGCAATAATTCCTTCACAGCATTTGATTTTACAGAGTGAATGATTAATTTTATGTGCTTTGCTTTAGGGCATCGGGGTTTTTTGTTAGGCCAGTGGATTTTGTTCACTAACTCTATATATGCATGTTGTGTTGCTTGGCGGGCATGCTGCCTGTGGTGGGACTCAGACAGCACCCAAGCAGCCAGACCTCTTGTCCCTTGGTGTTTCTGGGAAGCACTGACTCCTCATGACTGCCAAGGCACAGGCTGGCCTCCTTGTCTTGCCTCTCTGGGGAGATAATTTACTTATGGTAGTTGACTGGATGTGGATGTACCTTTCTGTTTGTGTAACAGTGCTTCGTTTAATGATGCAGTAAAGCAAGGATTTGCTGGGCAAGACTGATGGTCAGGCCTTTAGCACAGATTTGAAAGTAGAAGCCTGCAAGTCCTCTGAATACAAAAAGCAGATCTACTCTGCACTTGGAGGGGTATGATCCTTGAATCTGCAGCCTGTTTAGTTTGCACTGTTAAAAAAAACCCCAAATGCTGCATCCAGGGCTGATAGTTATCCTGCATTCACGTGGTTCATCAGGATGGGAGTGGGCTCTCTCCCTTTGACTAGCTACTTCATTTCCTTGACTGACCACTGATGACCATCAGTACATTATTCGAACATGAAGTGTGACAGGTATTTAAGGTATGTTTCCTCTTTGTCTACCTCTGCAGGATAGGATCAGAGAATATTATTTTGTTTTATCGTTCAATTGGGGTTGTTATTAATAATACTGATACACAGCCATGGTGAATATGGGATATAAGTTTATTTTGTGCATGAGCATAGGTTTTAGCAGACTTGTGTGTCAATCTCCACAAGTCCTCTCAAGAATTATTGGTGGGGTAGACCCCAGAAATATGTACTTTGTTAGAGCTCTGAATTTATTTTCTTTTATTTTCTCCTGCTCCCAGTTTAGCAACTCATACTAACTGCCAGCCGTGCTTTTTCCTCACTTTACTTCTAACCTTCTACTAGTCACATTAATGTTGTAGCTATGATGTTTTGCACAGTGCAGCAGTTTCAAAAGGGTCAAGGAATTAAGCCACTACTGCTATTTCTTACACTTAAATGGGCAGTTCTCTCCCACACCCATCAGCACTATGCTGTATAATGCCAGCAGAAGGCATTCATACGGCTGTTCAAGGGCCTTATCTGGCAGAAAACTGGTTTTATATTCTTCCCCCTGCTTTTTTCTCCCATCCAGTCACAGAAATACTTAATTTGTCTCATAAGAAGGAATAGTAGGGTCAGTGCTTAAACTTGCTTAAGAGGTTTATGGAATAGCAGTTCAGTGGAGGGATCTGGTAGTGTACCAGCAAGAATTAAGAGGTGTTATTGATACTGGTTTTTTCCCCTCTCTGTAAATGGTTGTTTAGAGTTGTTTTACTTTATTATTATTCTTCTGATTTTTTATTGTATCATTTATTAAGGATTTTGGTGGCTATAAGCAATAAAGCTTTGTAGCTAATTTAAGGGTATTAGAAGTTTTGCACTTAGCAAACAACCTTGGCTGTCATTGTTTCATCTAGATGTACAAGGGATGACAAAATCTAAATCTCACTTTAACTGGTTGTTCCCATGGACTGAAGGTGTGTTTGGAGCTTATCCTTCCATAAAACAGCTTGGGATGGACCGTGCTGAGCAGGCTGTCCTGCTAGGGCACTGAGGCAGCTGCATATGACTGGGTGTATGAAACCAGTTGCTGCAGGATTAGAGCTCCTGGAGATTGTAGGGAGATGGTCTCCCAGTGTCACCTGTGTGTCACCTGGGCTTGCCGGTGTGATGTGCCATAAGTGGTGACAAGGGAGAATGTTGGAATGTGGAAGCTATGATTTATCAGACTAGTCCTTTCCTCGTCCTCTATTACAGACAGAATGTCGTAATTACGTGCGTGTCTTGCAACAGCTGAATGATACTTTCCTCTACGTGTGTGGAACTAATGCATTTCAGCCAACATGTGATTACCTGGTAAGAAATGTAGACATGTTTTGACCCAGCAACAGCTGTAAGTTAAAGCAGCCCAAGTGAACAATGAGTTACGCTTCTGTCCCAAAACTGTTGCATTTTCACTGCCGACTGTAAGGTTAGGGGCATTTGTTTCGCTGTCCCATTGTAATGGCAGAGTATACTGCTCCTTTTTCAGAGCACTTAATGAGTTACTGATTCATCTTGTCTAACTGCAGGTTTACTTTTTCTTAGATTTTATACTTCTTCATGTACTGTGTGTTAGCATGAAACTAGTTACTAAAACTGAAATTACATTGTTTGCAACTTCCACTCATTACTGAATCTCCCTGAAATTTCTCAGATTCCTATCTCTGCTTGTCTCTGCTCCTGGGTGTGCCAAAGATGTGCAGTGCTGAATCCTTCAGAGTGAAGCCTTGGCACAAAATTAAAACTCCCTTTTCTCGCCATTGATTCTTGTATCATTTTCCTTACTACAGCTCTCAGCAATTCAAAAATTGAGAAATCTTGTAATTCTTTGTGCCTTTAGCTTCCAGTGCTTTCATTACATAGTATAACTGATAACTTTCCCAATACCGTGGCTACATTTCAGCTTTCTGATCCTCATTCTCTTGCTTATTAAGGGATTTATAAAGTAGCAGCCAAAGTACTCTGTTGCTTTTTAAAGCCTAGTTGGATTACGCCATATTTCACAAATTTACCATCATCTCAAAAATTGCTGAATCTACCTCAGAAACCTTTCTTGATTTCTAAGACTCTGTTTTTTCAAGCTACTTGAATAATTGCCAGTTCTTTCTATGTATTAGTTAACTTCACTGCTTTTCTTGCTGCGTAGCTTTTTTGAGTGCTCTTTCTTGAGGTCTGTCTAGATTTAAGTTTTCATCTTTTGCTTTTTTGTGCTTCTACTCTCACAAATTATAGGATCACATTTTTTTCTCTGTCTTTGGGACTCAATAAGATTTTCTGAAAACACATATACCTTCTATAATTTTACACAAAATGCTTTTGATGCTGGAAGTTGATGATACAGCCATTTATTTAGTGTTTCGTTTTTAGCTAAATTTGCACAAGTTGAGTGGCTGAAAGAAAAAAGTGCTAATAGTTTTGTGGTTTTCAACAGAATTTAATTTCATTTGAACTTGGAGGTAAAAATGAAGATGGTAAGGGCAGATGTCCATTTGATCCCGCTCAAAGCTACACATCTGTTATGGTTGGTAAGTTCAGACTTCACATTCCTTGTTCTTACGTTTAAAAATGTTCTATCTTTTCCACTGCCACCCTCCAGTCTGTCATTATCAAAATGGCAGCTTGCATCCATATTTTTTTGTCCGTGTTGTGTATCTGTATAGATGTTAAAATACTTATGTAGTCAACCTAAGCCTGTTTCTTAAAACATACTTCTTAAAACACTTCAAACTCTAGGTTGTTTTGGAAGCAATTTCTAAAATACCAGTTTTCAAACTGTATTTCTAGATGTTAAACATATTTAGTCTGGATAGTGTAAATGTACTTAGACTGCCCTTGTAGTATCAATTACTGTAATTTCAGAAATATAACAAGCATTATTGTTAGCTGTCCTGAAGACGTACTACAGAATAGGGAAGCAAGATATTTATTGCAAGTGTACTTACTGCATGGAAACACACCATCGAATCTCAATTTGGGGAAGCCAGAATTTGTGGCTTTTACCTGCGTGTCTCTTCCTCATAAAAGAGGAGCTCAACATCGCATGAAACAGGAAATGAGGAAAAAAAAAACAAACATGCTGCCTGCATTGTTCCTAAATCTGTACAAATTGAGTTTGCATACTGGTGGCATACAAAGAGAGGAAAAAAATTCTAGACTTGTGGTGCCTTTGAGTAAATTTGCATGTTTTAAGATAAACTGTAGATTTTCATGGTAAATGTTAAAATGCCACAAAAACAGTGTTGACTTTTTTCAGTTCTTGTGTTAGGGCAATAATATTAAACCCAAGTGTGCAAGTGTTAGCTTGAGAATGATCGACAGAAATGTAAACATAAAAGATATGTCTAGGGCAGTTCAGTGGAAATTTATGTTTACCTTTTCTCGTGGGAAGTTAAAGCTTACATAGACTCACAAAATAATTATGTACCCTTTTTGGTCCACTCTATAAGTTCTAATATATTTGGTTTTGTGTTGAAGATGAGGAGCTTTATTCTGGAACTTCCTACAATTTCTTGGGAAGTGAACCTATTATTTCACGGCACTCTCATCAGAGCCCTCTGAGGACAGAGTATGCAATACCCTGGCTTAATGGTAAGTGAGCATGAGAACTGGCCCAAACAAGTTACTTTTTGTTCTTCACCATCACATGTACAGAGTTTGAGTGTCTTACCTGATAAAGAGCAATTGTCTGATGTCTCAAAGACATGGATTTTGTTATACTGGCATACACTGTGTGTGCCCTCATACATGCCATCAAGAGATTGTATTTTGAAATTTCAGGATTTTTATCAGCAGTGATGATGAAAACAGCTTCAGAATATACATATTTCAACTTGACATTAATGGTTTATTTCTTATCTGCTTGTTCATCCTTGCAGTTGAATTATGATATGGTAAGGAACAGAATGGTTTTGGTCTTGATAAGCTGATCATGGTTCTTGACACTTTAAGTTCCCGAATTTCAAAATTCACTGAATTTTGTGAATTCTCAGAGGTTTGAGGCTTTGTGCCAAAATGGACCAAAATCATGACCACTGTCAAAAAAGTACAGGATTCTGAGTTTTGTAATACATGTTTTAATGACATTCTCATTTTAGTGCTTCAGCTAATAACTGAAATAGAAGAGAGGCAGGCAAGGGAGGGTTACCTCTCCAGGCCCATTAGAAAACCACATTTGAGTGTAGACTGAAGAATGCTGAAGTAGTGAGCTGTCAGATCATAGAGATGTTTCAGGTATCTTAGTGCTTTCACATAGGTTTTGTGGGATTCTGGGGTTTTTTTTCTGTTTTTGGTTGATTTTTGTGGTTTGGGGTTTTTTTTACAAATCCTATTCATACTATGAGCAGCAAACTGTAAGTAGGTCAGCAAGTAGAGAGGAGGTTAATGAAGTGTGGAGTTTGAGTGAAAGACAACTTCTGAGGGTCTTTGAGGGAATCAGACTAGTCACATATGTAATAGAAAATTCTTCTGTTTGTATCTGTAGAGCCCAACTTTGTTTTTGCTGATGTGATAAGAGCAGATCCAAACAGCACAGATGGAGAAGACGACAAGATATACTTCTTTTTCACTGAGGTGTCTGTGGAGTATGAATTTGTTGGAAAGTTGATGATTCCAAGAATAGCTAGAGTATGCAAGGTGGGAGATAGTTCAGTTTACTTTTACTGTATCTCATAGTGTCTTGTGTGTGCATGTTAAAAAGAATTCAATATTCTGGACTTCCTGCCGGGTAAATGGAGGTGGTTGAGTTTAGTAAACCTTGATGAATGAGCCATTCCAGTCAGTTTGTCAGAACTGAGAAGGCCTAATGGTTGCTTTGTGAATAAATAGATTCAATTTTGCACAGTTGTGAAATTTCAGTACCTCTGTGGTTCTGCTCTTCTCTGGGAGAAAGCAAAGGAACCATGACAAAACCCAGCAACAGAAAAAGTGTTGCTCCAGTTTTCATTGTTAAATTTTTTTAAACAGGTACAGCTCCCTGTGAAGAAGTGACTTTGGTTGGAGCTGAGCAGATAGGATGTGTGTTAAGTGACTTCGAAGTAGCTGTATGCAACCACAACTGTAGCTATGTCCACAGCAAAATGGTTCTTGACTGTGGTGTAGGAGATAGGACTTCTATGAAACTGCTACAGCTGCCAGAGCCTGAAGGGAAATGGTCTCCAGCAGCCTAATTCTGTCACATTTGCTGTGCTTAAACCTCAATGTGTTAAGCTGATTCAAGTACATTCACAGGAATGCTGGTTAAAAGTCTTGCTGATGAAAGTTTTTTCAGTAGAAAGTGTTTATTTAACAATAACTTCCAGTGGAATGTATCAATTTCCTTTTTTTCCAACAGGAAATTTACCTGGCTGTTTCATTTTTATGAGGTTGAAAGTTTTATTTTGACTTCATTGTTTTGTATTTAAACATGGAAGTCAAACATCAATAACAAGTTAGTGCCCTTGAGATTTCCATTAAACAAGGAGCTGGAGGCAGGTTTAGATGGGGCTTACTATTATGGCACTCTGCCCGCTGACAGCTTGTGCACACTTTAAAGGGGAGTGTTGTGGAATATGAGGGCTTCATTTATTATATTGTTATATATGTCAGACTGTTGTTTGAAGTAGAAATCAGTGGCAGATTGCAAATCTATAAGCACTTAATTGTTTTAATAAATTTTGCAGTTTTCCTTTAATACATTGCATATATCATTGGATAATGAATGGAAATTAAATGGAAATATTAATACTGTTTCAATATGCCCTTTTATAAGAGAAGTATCAGAGCTACAGCTCAAATATCAAGTATTTTGAAATACATTTCCAGTCAATATATCTTAACTTAAGCCTTGGTACCTGCAAATCCTTAATAAGGGTGGTAACTGCTAGAAGGATTAAACCATTGGTGGATTTCTTCTCATGAAATTATCAGTGTCAGGCAAGTCTTAACGCATATTGGAGCATTAGAATTTAAATCAGCTTTAATCTCACAGAACAAATGCAGTATTATGTATTTCTCTTAAAGGACAGTATACTTCCATGCTTGTTTTACTTTTTTCCTAATGAACATTGCCTATCTCAGTTTTTCTGAGTCATGTTGAAGTATGGTTCCTCATTAACTCTAATATTTCATCTTCCCTGTATGTGTGATAGAAATAGTTTTGCATTATTTTTGTTGAACCAGTTTTCCTGCGGCTTTCATACCGTTTTGTTTGTGACTGTGTTAATATTTACTGATGTTATTATAGATGAAATATTCTAAAACACCAGGGCTCAGTAATTGCATGCTATATAGCAGTGGTTCTTAAATGCAAAAATACTGCTAGTTCTCCTCACAAACACCTTTTTATTTTTTTAATACCATAAGAGGGACCAAGGAGGATTAAGGACCTTGCAGAAAAAATGGACTTCATTTCTCAAGGCCAGACTGATTTGTACCATCCCTGATAAGAATTTAATTTTCAATGTTATCAATGATGTTTTTATTCTCAAATCTCCGACTTTGAAGGAACCAGTGATATATGGAGTCTTCACCCCACAACTGTAAGTGTGGTATAGCCTTTTCCTGGATAAGTACCTTTAATCTCAATTGGTTACTACAAGAAAATTATAATTACTCATATGTTTTCTTGGGTTTTCTTTTTTTCCCTAATTTCTTCCTGAATTAATAGGAATAATGTGGGGTTGTCAGCAGTGTGTGCATACAATCTGTCTACTGTAGAAGAGGTTTTCTCAAAAGGAAAATACATGCAGAGTGCTACAGTGGAGCAGTCTCATACAAAGTGGGTACGATACAATGGGGAAATTCCTAATCCTCGACCTGGTGCGGTAAGTTTCTGTAGTCTGAAAAATGTCTGATGACTTTTTTAATGCCCAGAAGGAAACAGACTAGAGAATACTGGTAACCTACTAATGATTCATTTGTTTGCCCTGACCTGGTTACTTGTAAAAACTTCGTAGAAAAACACTCAAGTGATATGATCAGAACTTTTTAGCTGGGAATCAAAGTATTGGGGTTTGGGTTTTTTTTTAATTTAGAATTAAGTTATTTGCTGGTTTTGTATTTCAGTGTTTTATTAATAACTTTCTTGTTGAGAAGTAGAACTCAGTTTACACTAGTGACATCATACGCTTTTTAGTTCAGATGAAAAGAAGTATAGCAACTGTTGCATTGTCTCAGTAGAATCAGCATGTTTATCTAATATAGTGCACTGCTCTGCAGACTCAAACTTTCCTGGTGCTGGACTCTTTGAGACGTTTTTTACTTACTTATCCTTACAGTCATATTGTTGCTAGCACGGAAAGAGGTGATGGTTAAAAGTATGGAAGGTGCATGAGAGCACAGAAGGAGTATTTTCTTAGAATGTATTTTGGGCCCAAACAAAAATGTAGTCCAAAGCTCAGGGATTAGTACATCCCTGAGGCCAAAGTGCTATGAGGCCTGAGGACCTTCCTTGGTACAATGAGTATAGTGTACAGGTGTGACTACTGGCCAGAATAACGTGGATAAGAAAATGCGTGCAACTGCTGTTAATTGTCTTTATATTATACAAGTAAATGATACTATTTGGTTGTCTTTTTTCTTTTTCACCCTCTCCCTGTCTCCACTTTTAGTGTATAAACAATGAAGCCAGAGCATCAAACTACATGAGTTCTCTGAATTTACCAGACAAAACATTGCAGTTTGTTAAAGATCATCCTCTAATGGATGACTCAGTGACCCCAATGGGAGACAGACCTCGGCTAGTAAAGCGAGATGTGAAGTATACACAGATTGTAGTTGACAGAGTCAGAGCACTCAATGGCACCATCTATGATGTTATGTTCATTGGTACAGGTGAGTTCTGCAAAACACCTGGTTTTGGTGATGCAGGAGTTTCTTTAGTTCTCTTAAAGAAACTCCTGTGATTTCTGTATTTATAGTGCTTTTACAGCAGCTGGTGCTTTAAAACCGGGTTACTTTAGTGCCACAGTAAGTGGACAATCTTAGGTGCTTTTGAAAAGTATTGCAGGAAAAGAACTCCAAAGCTGCAGTGAGTTCAGCAAAACCAAACTCATAATCCCCAACTGGTCATTCTGTGTACCAAAATGTTATTTATCGCCCAGAGGTCCTGATGATGGCAAGTTTAACGGTTGCCTTTGACACAGAGTTGTTCTGTTGAACAGCAAGTAGATTATTGAGACAATTTATAGCAATTGTGAAGGCTTTTCTCCTGCGTTTTTATTTCAAGGATCTTACTTAAATATATTGCTCTATTGTTTTAGATCGAGGAGCCCTGCACAAAGCTATCAGCTATGAAAATGGAATGCATATTATTGAAGAAACACAACTTTTTCCAAATTTTGAACCAATCCAAACTCTCTTGCTTTCATCCAAAACAGTAAGTGGTATAAGCATCTCAGCATTCATCTCCTTTTGTTCTTTCGCAAAACATTCTTTTTATTACTTTATGACCTTGTGAAAAGGAGACCATCACTGTGCATGAAGCCAAAGGCTGCATTTGTAACTCACCATGCTGCAGCAATCACATACTGCCTGCTGCATGTCAGTATGTGTGGTAGGTGGCAAGCTTCTGAATTTGTTTAGGCCTTCATGGGGAGTGGCTGGGGGAGCACAGGTATGCAGGTCTTCCCTTGGTTTCCGCGTGCAGAAGCAGGTAACTGTAAGGTGTTTTAAGAAACGAATTTCAGATTTGGAGTAATAGAAAAAACCTGACCCCTTGTGGCCACTGGGGGTTTGTTAGGAAAAATCTCCCGAGGCTGAGCTTAGCAGAGTAGTGTGGTTCTGAGGAAATAGACCTAAAAAGAAAGAAGAGTCTTCTAGCATAGGGAGTCGTGATTATACTGTTAATTGATTTCTGCTGTCCCAAATCTCACAGGTTCGTACATGCTGGTTGTTTCATGAGAGCAGTCACGTTGCTGCAGCTGTGGGTGAGGACCTCTGGTGAGGTCCTGTCTGCCCAGTGGGGCACCAGCTGCAGTTCCAGCTGAGTGGCACAAGAGCTGCTGCATGCTCCAAACCTGGCAGCTGTCCTTCACTGTTTATCAGTTGCTTGGTTTAATCCTAGAGTGCTTTTGTGACCATAGGATGGTCACTGTGTGTAGTTTGTACATGAGTTAGGTTCCTGTCTCTAGTTACTCAGACCTTCACATCCATGAATATATCTGTCTATGCCTAAAGTCACTTGTGGCATCAGTGAAATTTTCTGGGTTTCATAGAGGATGAATGCCTCTTTTGAAGTATCTAGTAGTAATACCAGCATTCAGGAGCTACCTAGTGATCCATAAGTGCTCTGCAGCTTAGGGACTTAGGAATACTTTGAAACAGCTTTCATTTTTGTGTGATATTTAATAAAATTTTGCATGTCAACGTGATGAGCTCAGTGGAACAGAGCTTTATGCTGTAATTTTTACAAGCTCATCTGCATGCTTATTTATCCTTTCATGCGTATAATAGAAACAAAGGGCAGAGTATGTTTTTGCTACACAAACGAAAATCGGGATTAAAACCATCTGTGCTTAGTTTTCCGTAAGCACGTTTGTATTATTTTTACGTGATACATCACACTGACAACTCACTTACATATCTGTGCAGATACATGTTACATGTATATATGTATGTATTATACCACAGACACACACACACACAAAGTATTTGCTTAATCTGCAAAAAAAAGTTTCAAATTACTTGCTTTGACAGGAAGTTTTAGAATTTGCTCTGTCATAGAAGATAATGATAGATAGCTCTTCTAATATATATGCTAACACCCATTCTTCTAATTGTGGGATCATCCCTACACTGGCTTAATTATGACTTGCCTATTTCAGGGAATGCAAAAAAAGAGATGGGCATTAAGCCTTATACCAAATACAAAGGCTGCTGTAGGAATAATGGCATTGAATTTATTCCCTCTGGGTCCAAGTACCACATACTCACTGAAGTAATGCTGCCCGGTACGTTCCCGTAACACCAGAGGTCCTTTTCAGTGATGGGGAGTGGGAGGCTGGGACCAGCAGGAATCCCTGCTTGGGTGGTACTGCGACTATACAGTTACCATGACTCTGGCAGCTGACCCAATCTCCCACTCCCCATCACTGAAAAGGACCTCTGGTGTTACGGGAACGTACCGGGCAGCATTACTTCAGTGAGTATGTGGTACCTGGACCCAGAGGGAATAAATTCAATTTATTCAAAAAGACCTCTGGTTCACAGTCAGTGGCTATGGAAGTCCATCACAGAGCTGGTATTGTGTTACATGTCATGGCATCCCACATTAGTGGACTAAGCACAGGAAGGTAATAATTACCCTGATGGTGGGCTTTAGAGCTCTCTGGAGTCAGAGTCCTTTCTGACCGCATTTTTCAGTAGTCTCTAGGTTCTTCCCATAGTGTGTGGAGGATGGTGGGCAGTCACATGAGCCTACAGTAGGTCATCTTTAACTCCTGCTTGCCTGGAAGGTGTGTCTGGATTCTTTTTTAAAGTGTTTGCTCAGCTCGCTGCGTGTTCTCTGATCTCCTGATGTATGAGCTGGGGAAAATGCCAAGACACTACAACCCATGCGCACTGCTGCACTGTTGCAGTGTTATCCAGCACAGCACTAGAGAGATGTGCAGTGCTTGGTGCGCTGTGGAAATCTTTGAGCAGAATAGGAAGCTTTTCCTAGGAAGTTATATGCCTCCAACACTGTAAAATTCCTTCTATGAGCACTGCAGCATAGTCCAACACTAAACTATGTTGAATTTCAGGATGGAAGAATGCACTTGAACGTTTGTTTGATTGTTGTTCAAATTGTACCTTCCAGCAGTGCCAGCACATTCTTTTATTGATCATGTTTTATCTTATATTTTCCAGTGTCAAGAGTTTCCCTGAAAGCTGTGAGCACACTTTATATAAAAGAAGGATTCAAATTAACTTGTGCTTGGTCTTGCAGCTTCCTCTAGAGACTTCCTTATGATCATTGCATTAAAGAAACCGACCTGTTCGGAGTTCTTGTGGCAGAACCTCCTTACATTGTTAGCTGAAAGACCAGACCATCAGTGAGCCCCAAAAACTAAATGCAGCCTTAAGATGGTCTGCCAGTTCTTTCCTTGAGTGTGTTTATGATGTCAAGACCTAATGTCTGCACCTGAACATGAGATTTTTGAAGAGTGTTTCTGTGCTTTAAATCTTTCTTTGGATGTCTTGCTCATCGCTTTGTGACCATACTCATCCCTCTGTAATCAAGCAGTTCCACTGCAGACATGACTGAGTACATTTCTGTGCACTGATATCTGTACAGCTGCAGTACAGGAAAAAGCCATTCAATGCTTGGATCCAGCTTGTTTGCCTGGATTTAGTTGGTTGACAACTGCAGTTGGTTGCTGATAAACCTGCTCAGGATGAAGCCAGCCCACTGCTAAGGTGGGGTGTGCCATTCAGCTTTCTATGCAGAGCCTCTCAGAAGGAGTAGTGGGTCAGTCACGTGGATTTGGGTTGCAGCAGAGGCCCCTTCCTTGAGGCTTTTCCTGATAATATGTAAAGTCACAGTGTACCTTTAGCCATCATTTTCCCTGAGCTCTAAAGCAGATGAGTGAAATACAGCAGCTGCCTGCTTTTTATAATAAGGATGCATGTATTCTTTTCCTGCTGTGCTCAGAGTCAGGCTGCTTTGGGATTGCTAGTAGCAGTGGTTCAACAGCCATTGTGATAATTTTCCCCATCTTCTAGGTGTCTTGCCAGTGCTGTGTCCTTTGAATATTACCGGTGTTCTTCCTTAAGAATCATTTAACTCCTGTCAGGATGATGCTGATGTGGCTGCAGAGATAGGCTGGCTAAAGAGCTGAAGGCAGTAGGGCTGCTTTGCGTTAATAGGAGCAGCCCTACTCAGTCTTGTGTGTGCCATCTGCAGCCTTGTTGCCAGTGCAGCCTTGCCTTGCCTTGCCTCATAGAAGGATTACTGCATTCATATTTCTGGAAAAACTGATTAACTCATAGTTAGACATGGTTACTTTCCATATACCTGTTCCAGTTTTTTGTTGTCTTTTTACACTTTCAGCATTGCTGCAATATTTCCAAGATAACTTTCTAGAAATGAAAGCTAATCAAATTCTTACTTTGCTGAGGCACCACTTTTTACAAAAAAGGCTGTATATATGCGGTTCTTTAATAACATTTAAATTGTTCCATGAATTGGGTCGTTTGGGTTTGAGAAAGTGATTGGCTGTGATGTTATTTTGTTGTGCTTTGTTTTCTTTAGGGCAGAAGATACCTCTTTGCTGGTTCAAATTCTGGTGTGGTGCAGTCTCCAGTGGCATTCTGTGACAAGTACACCACTTGTGTTGACTGTGTTTTAGCAAGGGATCCTTACTGTGCTTGGAAACCTCTTGAAGCTTCCTGCATTGATATTTTTAAAGAAGGTGAAATGGAAAGGTAATAGTGTCATTTGACTACCTTACAGTTACAATCAATATTTAATCAGTGTTTTCCCTTAATGATAATTTGAATTTTAAAAATTGAATGTTTTCAAATAAAGACTTTTTCCTATGACTCTTATTAGTACAGGGGGATGGGCAGACTTTAGGAAACAAGATTTGAAGTTGTAACAGTTGGACTTTCTTTTACAGGAACTGGATTCAAAACATAGGTGGAGATGCATCTTCCTGTTCGGGTGAGTTAGTCTTAGAAGAGCTCGTTCATATGTCTAGGTGGAGTGGTGAAAGAGTAGTATTTAGTTCAGCTTTGCTTTTGTGATTATCTCGACATGCATTTACATTTTAATAGGTATGGGATTCTGCTTTGAATATTTGAGCATCTGTACAACCTGCATGTTGTCTTAAAAACTGTCTGTGTTTGTATGCATTTCAGTGTGCAGTGCACAAACCCCTGAAATGAATGGGGGCACCTCAACAGTGACTTGTGAATGACAGCAATACCAGAAGTACTTCTATTGCAGAGGCCTCTGTCTCTTTGATGCAGCATTTGACATTCTACTGTGAGCTTTGACAAGTGCTTGGTTATTGCTGCAGATTAAATTATTCTGAAAAAAAGCTGGTTTTATGGTGAAAGGGGAGGGGGAGCTCAGAATGATAGTGATATAGAGCAGCTGAAGTACCTTCCATAGTGCTTTAAAACAAGTAACCACAGATCCTTTCTTTATTGTGTGTGCTGCTGCCACCAGATCAAGGAGATCATAAAGTGAAGCAGAGTTACAGGAGATTTTAGCTGCAGTAAAACAAGCTCTTAAGAGTTTGATGTATTGACTTTTTATTTCTAATCCAAGCAAAGCTTGGACTGCCATGAGAGCTTTGCTTTTTATTTTATTTTTTTGTTAACTTACAGGGTGACATAAGTTGTGGGTGTGCCATAAGTGCAAATATCCTTTTTTTCAGAAGAGAGTTCCTAGTTCAGTTTCCTCTTGGATACTTTGTAATTGCTGCTTTATTTAAAATGCATTGATTGGATATAAAGTGAGACCAAGTACAGTATCTTTCCCAAGCAATGACTTTTCAGGTGCACACTGTTGTGGATCAGTGAGGTCTCACCTTTATCTAGAAGTGGAGGCCGTCTTAGAGTTGAGGTGTCCTGTCTCTTAGTTTGTCTTGATGTTCCACGTGCAGCTTGGTATTCCACTGAGATTCTTGCATGCTGTCCAGCTGGTCTTGTGAGGTGAATGCCATAATCTTCATGCTTCCAGTAAGACTGTAACACAGTCTGGTGAAGCTGTACAGATTAGAACAAACTGGAATCATTGCTGATATTCTGCACGTTTATTTTGATGTTCCAGATAAAGTAAGAGAGAATCCCCTACAGCATACATTCAAGCATGGGAGCACAGCAGAACTCAAATGTTCTCAAAAGTCCAATCTGGCACAGGTAGTTTGGAAGTTCAAAGATGATGTGCTGAGAGTGGAGAGTCCCAAGTACCGTCTGCTGGAGAAGGCACTGCTCATCTTCAATTTATCAGAAGGAGACAGTGGTGTTTACCAATGTTTGTCAGAAGAAAAAGTGAAAAATAAAAAATTTTCTCAAGTGCTGGCTAAGCATGTTTTAGAACTGAAAAAAATGCAGCATACCACGGTGGGCCCCACCATGACAGCTGCACCAACAGAAGGTAATAGTGTTGTGCCAAAAGTATCAGCTGTATCAACTGAGGGGTCCACTGCTCACATCTCGACCACTCACATGGTACCAGTAACAACAGCAAGGATATTAACAAAGCCCATTGGTCCTGTCCTATCAAGTGTAGCCTCCAACACAGAGCTCTTCAATTCAATTCCTGATGCAGTCCCGGAAAAGACAATGTTCCTCAAGTCAAATGATAACTTCCTGTTGATGTTTCTCTTCCTCTTCTTTTTCATTCTCTTTTTGTGCCTGCTCTCCTACAACTGTTACAAAGGTTACTTGCCAGGGCAGTGCTTGAAATTTCGCTCTGTGATGCTGCTTGGTAAGAAGAAAACGAAGTCAGATTTTTCTGATTGTGAGCAAAGTGTGAAAGAGACGCTGGTGGAGCAGGGCAGTGTCAGCCACCAGAGCGGGGAGCAGCCCAAGCCTGCGCACGACACTGGCTACGAGACTGAGCCCGACTGCGGGAACAGCCAGCTGCAGGCTGGGGATTCGCAGGCATCCCGTGAGGCCAAGGACAAGCCCTTCGACGTCAAGTGTGAGCTCAAGTATGCTGACTCGGACGTGGAGGGGGACTGAAGGACCCCCTTGTCCCTCTCGGTGGCAGAAGTGAGCTGTGGTCCTGCGGCTGGCTATTTGAGCATGGAGAGCCTGGGTGTGACAGCTAAGCCATAGCAGGGGTTACACGCTTAAGCTGTACAGCAAGCCAATTTTCATTCAGATCTCAACAGATTAGAGAAGTGGTGTACTTGTCTGGAGACCATAGCATCTTGTGTTGTACTGTCTTTTTTTCTGTTTTTTTTTCAAGTGGCCAGTTTCAGATCACCACTTGTTTATTCCCAATTTTCCCCTCCACTGAGCACTTTGCTCTAGTGAAGCTACTTTCTTGTTCTTTGGCCATATTCTTCAATAGAGTAAAAGTAACTTTATAATTCAGTTGGCTTTAAAAAGTGCTTCAGTCTTCACATATTTTTAGTTGCCATTAAAAAAAGATCTAGTTGCATTTTAATTCCAAATTGGAAATTGAGTTTAGTTTATCAGATTGGTAAATTATAGACTTTTGTCCAGATTGGGACATTTTTTTCTTTGCTCCTAGTGATTGTTTTTAGTTTTATGCTTTGTGTTTTGGCACACTAGATCTCTTTAGTTGGTTAAAGTTAATTTTTTTAACTGCTCTATAAGTATCTTAGATTTTAAGGTATAATGGGGATAGCATTGCCTTGATTTGTGTAAGACTCAGGGATAATCTTGTTTAAAGGCTCTTTTCTTTGCTGCTTTCTAGAAATGTAGGTACAACAATATCAGTACAAAACATGGAGTAAGTGGGGAATGGGGAAGGAGGAAACAAATGCTTTGCTTTTTTTTTTTCCTCCCCCCACCAGCCTGCCAGCTGGACATATTCACATTTTATTTTCTGTACAAAACTGGATTTTTTTTTTTTTTCATTAGTTTATAGAACAGTACAGGCAAGCAACTGTCAGTTAGCAGTGACACGGAAAGAGATTTCTTGCGTTGTGGAAGCAAAACAGGAATCAAGAAGAATTAACTCCAACAATTCAGCTAGTGACTCGCTGGAATGGACTGTTAGGACACAGCCTGATGAGAAGACGTTGCTGATTTTTTTCTTCTTTTCAGATTCAGAAATAACTCAGCGTCTTTTTGTGACAAATACTTTGCAGCGTCACCCTTTCTGAATGATACCTTCACTCTCCTATGCAACTGGAGACTGAAACTGGAGCTGCTTAAACAATCAGTCCTTTGAACTGTTTATGTGAATCATGCCTGCTAACGTGAAAGTGTGCATTTGTTCTCAGCCTGGTTCACAGCAGCACTGTTTGTTTGTAAAAGCATTTTATGTGTGCAGTACAGTCCTGAAGAATTGTTCTTCTCACTGCTTCTTTCTGTAAATATTGCTAGAAGTAGAATACATTTTAACAGTAAATAGCAGTATGCCTGGGCTGCTTTTCTGTGTTGAACCTTCATGCAGACATAATTTAGACCATCTTAGTGTAAACAGTTTATATTTTATAAGATTCAGTTTGGTTTTATTTTTCTATTTTTAATTATGTACATATAACAGAATAAATATTAAAATAAATTCTATTACATCTTGGCTTTTCTGAAATGTGACACAACGACAGTGCTTTCCATTTGGCAAGCACTAATGTTCCTTGTGATTTACTTTGGGGGGAATGTAAAAACGTTGTAATTAATTAGAAGCAGCCTCTCAGCTTCAGTTGAATGGGTTATAACCCAGGGTGGGGAGATGGGAAGCGTGGGAGAAAAATAACACGGATGAAGGAGGAAAGTACTCTTCTCTAGGGGCCTAGGGACACTTCGTCTTACTACCTTTCTAAAATTCATTTGTCTTTTTGCATTATTTCTTCATTGTGTGATGTATTTCTTGCAACTTCTTTCCTTAGTACCCTTTTACTTTCTTTTCTGTCCTCTTCTGTCACACAGCCTCATCTCCTATACCTTTCCTTCCTACTGGTACCTCCTTTTTGTCCTGTGTGGGAAGTGATTCACCTCCTTCACCCACCAGTACCCAGCCTGATGTTTGGTCTAGCAAAGACCCTGTAAAGGTCATGTTGTTGCCACCTTTCCTAAGTGACCAGGCACAGCATGTTAGTGTCCAGGAACCCTTCCACCTCTTCTGCCAAGCCACAGGTAAGTTGGGGGACCCCAGTATAAGCCAGCACTTTCTGCATTAAAGGTTTAGCTATATCACCATGTACTGTATAAATTTTGCTTTTGTGATGTTTGGGGGGAGAAAACAAGAGCAAAGAGAGACAGGATGCCAACATGCTCTTACCAAGAATAAGTAAGTACTGTGATTACTGTACTGTATAATGGAGGCTCTGATTCAGCAATGAGAGTATTAACTAGTAATTAGTATTAGTAATTAGTAATTAGTATGTTAAAAGTCAGTTGATTTTATTGGGCTCACTTGTATGCTGAAGGAATTCAGTGAATCAGGATTGCATATGGATGTTTAGCAGGTAGATATTGCCACTGTGTATGCGGTTTAAAAAATACACTTTTATTGGATTTGAATTTAAACTATTTTCTGTACCAGGTCAGTCATTCATTTTTCCATCTTATTTCAAATGGTGAAGTATGTACAGTAATAACAACTTCCATTTTATAACGGATACTTTATCTGAGGTGTACAGGAGGACAAAGCTGTTTTTTCCATAGCAGTTCAGCTTTTGTTGGGATTGTTAAAAATTACAATTTGTAATTGCTGGTTTAAACTAAGTGTGATTTAATGGATCCAAACAGGTCTTCATATGTAAGAAGAATTATTCAATCTGTATAATATATGTAGAATTATTCAATATATATTAAAATTATTGAATCTGTATAATTTTTTCTTTTAAAGAAGAGATTATATAGATTCAATAATTTTAAAAGGTAGTGTTGTTCCATGTTGGCATCTCTGTTAGTATTACATGGAATCAGATCAAAATACGAAGTCTTTTTTAGCATAGATCTTAACAAAGGCACTGTTGTTATTTCCATGGCTACAAGGAACAACAATGGGATGAAGGTTCTTTCACACAATAGAATTATTTAGATTGGAAAGCACTTTTCAGCAGTAATTGGTTCACTTTTGCGATAGGCATTTCAGAAACTTGGTTGTCCACCATGAAAATAAGCTACAATACCACAAAATATGTAAACAGTTTGATAATTGTGCTATAGACCTAGACTTTATTTTAGAATTATTTTTTTTCATCCAGCAATGCCCATCTTAACATAATACTAATGCTGGTCTTAAAAATTGTCAGTAATTGTATTTGCCTTGGTAGTGAATTAAGAAGGAAAGGCACAGTGTCCTAAAGTCAGTGTGTGGACTCCATTCCTCAGGAAGTGTAGGGGTGAGTAGTGGAAGAAACTCTTAACAACCACCTGACATCCAAGGGATGCAGTAATGGCACTGGTGGGGACAAGTGACCCAGCTATGGAAGCACTTCTAATGCCTTTCAAAGCAGGGAAGGACTGGACTTTGTATTATGGATAGAGTTTTTGCTTCCGTTGGGAAACAAGGCAGTAGGCTGACACATCACACTCTTCTCTTACCCAGAATTAGGATTTCAGTCTCTTGATTTAAAAAACAAACAAACCAGCAAATGCAAACCAGCACACTGCACTGGTGCAGATATTTATGTCAATTGCTTTGTGCAAGAAGGGTTGCTGTTTGGATTTGTTCACATTTGTTCAGTGTCTGTTGATATTTCTTTATATTAACATAGCTTTAGTGGAACTTGGTTTCTCTCAGCTATAAGGTAAAATGTGTTTGCAAGGAGCAAAAGGGTTAAATGAGAGTGGCAGAGTTAAATGTGACTGGTTGTCTGCAAAAAAGGATATGGCATCAGTAAGTGTGTAATGCAAATACAGAGATTGCCACATCGTCCGGTAAAAACCTCAAAGCTTATTTTTAATTAAGTTTCTAGCTTAATTATTATTTTATCAGAATTGCTGAATCTCTTCCTTTTTTTTAATTGTAACTATCTGTTTCAAGCTGTCTGGAAACTCAGCAGGAGTTGGTGAGTTCTTTTGCTCATCTCTTACTCATCCCACGTGTTTTAACCTGAAAGCTGGCCTAAGGATAAGACTTTACAACTCTGTAACTGGCTCATTTCCATAAGGTAAAGTTAAGTGGATACAGCACAAACAGCACTTGTGGCAAACTGCTACATTTTTTTCTAAACAATAAGTTTTTTCAAGCATGGAATACTCCTGCCCTTCTAGAAAAGGGAGGAATAAATCTCCCTTTGCAAATTTTCTCCCAGTTTGTCTCTGTTTACTCCCGCAAAGGGTCTCACTTTTCTCCAGAGACCTGTATGCTGTATGTGCCAGGGCAAACATCAGGTTTCCTGTGTACTTTCTCTAATAGAAATTTTCTCTCCCATTACAGAATTTTTAAAATTTTTTAGAGGCAGTTCAGGCAAGCTTCAAATAAATTGAACAAAATACTACACCTTCTGGTTCAGGGGAAAGACAGTGAGCTGGTCATGTACGCACCTGCTGTATAATTACTCTGGTGTGCTCTGTTGAAATTGGGTATGGTAGGAACAGGTTTGTTGTAGAATTTTGGTTCTGCACAAAGATGTTTTACTGGCACCTCTTCCCCCTGCTTAAGAGCAGTATCTCCATGTCCATAACTACATTGACAAACATAAAATATGGTAAGTGTGCTGTGCAACAGTTCAAATGCTTTTGTAATCAGAAACGCTGCAAAACACTGTGCTTCACCTGCAGATTGAGCCTCTCAGTGTCCACGATGTCAAGATGACTCCCTCCCTTAGTTCATCTCCAGCTGGAGATTTTACATATTAGATTGTTTTCAGTCTTGGTAAACAAATCTCAGTAGTGTGAACATAAAGGTTCTGTGAACTTGGAAATACACTTTCAAGGAGTTAGTATTTCATGGTGATAATGAGATGGGTATCTGGTAACACCCACATGCAAGGCCTGTTCCCTGTGATTATGGTATTTTAGAAGGAGTACAAGAAAGTTTCCCACATTTGTGGAAGAAAAGATCGATAACTCGAAAGAATCAGAATTGCAAGTGGCTCGCTAGAGATTCTTCTTTGGTGGTGCCTGAAGTTGCATGGAAAGACATGCAGAAGGCTGGGAAAGTACAAAATACAGTACAGTGAAAACACAAAATGCAGTGCACTGCACTTCAGGAGGGCTGCTGCAGACTAGGACTCTTGACAAGGCACCTGCAGACCAAGTCTGAAAGAGGCCAGCCCCAGGCTTGTCCAGGTGCCTGGGGGCTGCCTGTGCTGTGTCACCAAATGCTGGTATGTTGCAGGTCTCAGCAGAAGGGCTCTAAAGTCCATATACCTTGCTGTGCCTGACCTTTTTTTCCCCCAGGAGGAGGAAGTCGCCTGTCAGAGACTGACTTACCCATGGAAATGAGTAATTCATTCTTGGGTGAGGTTTTTTGCATCATTTGCATGATTGCATCAGCCATGGTACCCTGGGGTGGTCTGATCTGGTTTAGAGCTCAGTCAGGAGAGGAATGGAGGTGTGCAGCTTCCAGAGCAGAATGAGCCTGCCTAGAAATGTTCTTTGTGCTGGACAAAATGTTTATCCAGAATGACAAATGACAGCATTTAATTGCAGCATGTCAGTATCTTAAAATGGACTTTACTTGGGTTGTTACTTTTCTGTTCTTACACAAACACAAATATCAAGTAGCAATTTTTCGGACACTTGTGTTTTATAACTAGTTGAAGTTGGTAAGTGGCTCGTAATTATGGCTGTGGACAGATACACTGTTAATTTTTGAAATGTGGTAATGATTTAATTGGTAGCCTTGAAAAGAAGAACTCTGTGTCTTCCAGGACAAATCAATCCACTGCACAAATATTTCAAAACTTTATAAAATTTTCAAATTTTTATGTAGTATGTTTTGAGATTCACACAGTGATGCTTTCCGGAAGCAATACTCATTACTTTAACCTGTATGCTTAATAAATGGTTGCTTTACCTTCCTGTGGGAATGGTAAGTTTGAATCTTGTTAAACAGTTTCATAACCCACTTTATGAACTGTGGTCTTTTCAACAGACCTTTAGTGTTTTATCATATGCGCTTTGACTGAATTTCACTGTCTTTGGATAGTTATCTTGTAGCTGTTAATTCCTAATGTTGTGGTTTTGTACCTTTTTTTTTTTTCAATTATTTCTGCACTGACTAAACTTTGCTTAACAGCACTGTGGCACTATAAAACCTTTCCTGTGTGCAGATCCGTGATGTGCCACCTGTATTACTATTTGGGATGCATCTAGAAGACAAGTTGAAAAATTAACGTTCCTTTAATATGTAACAGAAAAAGTCTTGGAAGTTTTATAAAATTGGGTAGATATTGCAGATCTATTTTGCATAAAACTCACAGACATTAAAAATATCCTTGTTACGTTAGACTGTGGTATCTTAGGAGTGTAATTTTCTTACTGCAATGCTGGCATTTCTTTTTTCAGACATGAGGCCTTTTGAGACCCTCATAGCTTAATCAGCATGCAAAACCAACAGCATTAAACACCTTTGTAAGTGCTGCTGTTACCTGAGCTCTGATGGCTTCCTTGATAGTGACTTCTGTAATAAAATTGAAAATTAACTTTTATTAGGATTGTGAGATGGATGATGCATTCTTAAATTCTGGCATCAGCAGCAGATTTTGAAATTTCTGTAGAAATTTCTTTTGCTGTGCAGTTTTATGTGTAAAGGCTGTGGTCAAGCTACAAAATATGTGGAAAGGTGTGTAACAAGAATGCCTTTTCAGGTTTTTTTTTGTTTTGTGTTTTGGGGGCGGTTTTGTTGTTGTGGGGGGTTTTTTGTTGTTTTTGTTTGTTTGGGGTTTTGTTTGTTTGGTTTGGTTTTATTTTGACTTTATATTAGTTTTCCAGGAAAGGCTAGAATAAGTTCAGTGTAAATATAATTTAGGCATAAGGCAAATTAAAAAGCACCAGGCATAAAATTTAAAAAGAGGAGAGCAAGGAAAAGAAGTAGAACCAAAAGTGTCTTGTTTGCCTCAGAAGATTTCATTAATCTATCATTTTCCTACATTTCACAGTGTGTAGCTGACTGCACTTGTACAGGATTGTCCTGTGGAATGAATAATAAGGTGCAGTTGGGAAATATCTCATGTGGCTTTTGGTAGTTTATGAGTGATTAAAACATAAGGAAAGACCCTAAAATAGGTTGGGAGATTTTTTTCCACTTAGGACTAGCAGCTGTAGGCTGCGGTAGTTACTGCTGTTGTAATGTGCATGGAACACTGGAGGCTGCATGCGTGCTGCAGTGTGTCCCATGCACACCAGTTGGTGTTTTGTACAGTCATCACTAAGTCTTACAGGCTGCAGCTTGTGTCAGCAGACGGCTTGGGGAAATGAAGCCATTGCATTGTTTTCAGGGCTTTCTGCTGGTATCCCCACACATTGTGAATAAGCCACCCTTTTGAGAGAGCAGCTTGTCAAAAATTCTGTTGAGGCCAAGGAAAAGAGCTGGCAGCTCTGTGCAGGAGTACCTCTATGAAGTAGCAGCTTTGCTGTTTAGTTGTCTAGTTCAGCTTTTCAGCTAGCTTGGGGATTGGGTGCTGCATGGGCTGTCAGCAGAGATGAACTGCTTGGGTCACCGGGCAGTATTCTCCATTTGAATTAATTGTATGCAGTTCTGGGAGACGATGAGGGAGCAGATTCTGCATCAGGTTTTCTAGTGTGACTAGGTATGTATAAAGGGAGAAGCTTGCTTCACACTGGGGTCTTGGAGACCTGAATGCCTTTTGGGATGTCTTCTCTCAGGAGAGAGAGGGATTCACTTAGGTGTGTATTTTCTTCTCTGTAGCATTTGTTCACAAGAGTTTACTAGACTTCCCAGTGTAGCCTTCTTTTTTTGCAATTCAGCATAAATATTTCAACTTCTTCTTGCTGATGTGGAACTCTTGATTCAGTAATGCCTCAGCTTGAAGCAGTAGACTGGTAATAACTGCTACACCCTGACCATGATTGAGCAGCTGTATTTCCCAGTCCTGCCTAGTGAGATGTGATGGGTTTGGAGTGGTATTGGAATCTGGACCATAACCGCAATTTTACACTGTTTTCCTCAGAACATCTTGTTACCCCCTGCCAGCCAGAATTGCAAGCTGACTACTCATATACTTATCTTCCCCATGAGAGCTACAGCCTGTAGACTTGTAATTAATAATCCATTGGTGTGGTGGCTGATAAACTAAGTACTAATTTATGCCAAAGCTGTCATAGTTTTAAATTTTTTTTTAATTTCAGCAGAAGCTGCTACCAGAACTGTCTCAGCATATTGTGTGCATTGTCTCCACAGTGGAGAGGAAAATCTCATTTCCATCTCTTCAGTCATCTTCCTGCTAGATCTACCTGGCAAGCAAAGCAAAAGCAGTAGTTTGTGTACTCTGGAGAACAGGAGTGGTTTTTGGAGAGAATGTTACTCCTTAAAATATGTTCTCCAATTTCCTTCACTTTATTTTAAAACTTAATGTAGTAGCCTTGTTAGCTGATAGGATGGCTAAAATTAATTAGGCAAACAGAAAGTGCCAGGGAAGTTTAGGCCGGACATCAGGAAAAAGTTCTTCACAGAAAGAGTGATTTGGCATTGGAATGGGCTGCCCAAGGAGGTTGTGGAGTCACCATCACTGGAGGTGTTTAAGGAAAGACTGGATGTGGCACTTAGTGCTGTGCTCTAGTTGATAAGGAGGTGTTAGGTTATAGGTTGGACTTGAGGATCTCAAAGGTCTTTCCCAATGTAGTTAATTCCAGGATAGTGTGAAAGTGGAACCTCATTTTTTTTCTTTTTTTGGTGAGAGTCCCTGGTTCTAACTTACTAGTGCTTAATCAGATTTTTTTCACAGACAATTATCTAGGTTCCAATTGCAAAACCTTTTTCTGGACACCCTCAGAGAGCATCTGAATAGATGCATGAATGGTTACCAATTGCATTTTTATCTAGTGGGCCCGTCAGCCATTTTCCCAGCCTGCTTTTAAATGCCACTCCGAGAAGACGGATGCCATGTCCTGCTTGCACCTGTGTGTGCTGCGCATCACCTCTAGTGACAGGTTGCTGCTTCCAGCTCTTACGTGGTTCAGGTTTCGCAGGAAGCACTTCCTGCTTTTCATCTGCCTTAATAAGGCTGCATCAGCTTGTGGTGTTGATGTTACACAAAGGGACGGGTAATTAAATGAAGCACCAGGTGTCCGAAGGACATCATGCATTCTTCAGTACCTGGTACTGGAAGTAGTAATCTTCGGCATTTCAGAGAGGTCTGTTTTCTTGGCTTTTTAAAGGGACTTCTTTCCATTGCTGTCAAGCTTCTAGAATGAATTGCCCTACTTTAACAAACACCAACCAACAAAACTACAAAAAATATGCACCCCAGTTATAGGGGGTACAGGCTATGTACCCTGCACACTATTTTCAGAAAACTACAAAGATGCTTGTCTCAAAGATTTTTTTTCCCCCCACTTTTCCAATCTGTTACTCTCTGATGGCTTCATTTCATATTGATTTATTATTTTGGTATCAGCAGCAATGACTCAGACTCCTACAGCTCAAGAAACTGTGATCAGCCCTAAATCTTTCATTCACATACTGCACAGTTCTGCCAGTAATGTTTCATATTAATGATTGACTAACCTCTTCCTGGGCTAACTTTGATGTCTAAATTAAAAAAAAAAAAACAAACAACCTTCCAACATCCAGATTATGGTGCCTCTTTAAAACTTAATCCCTGCTCCAGATGACAGCTCCCTGTATGATCTTGGTTTTCATAAATCTGGGATGTTTGCTTCAGTAGTATTCAGCAAAGCCGCAAGCTTGATAACAAGCACTAAATCCAGATGCCATTCTTAATCTGATGCACATGGTGAGCTTTGAAAGAGGTTTTGATGTATATTGGGTTGTACAAGGGAGTCTCTTTCATAAACCTGAACTTCCTATCCCTGTGGATAGCCTCCAGTAGCAGTTCCTTGTCTAGATTACAGGAATTTTTGTAAAAGACTTTTTGTTACCCTGGTAGGATTTCTCTCTGGGATACCTGTCTGTTATCTTCACTGGATTTCAATTTTCTGTCAACTTGCAGAAATTATTAGCTGGGGTGTAGGTTTTCTGATGGCTCCTGCTTTTGTACCAACTCCACTGTCTTGGAAGTGTTTCTGTGAATATAGGGAAACCTTATTCAAATGCTACCCTTCAAGAACTGGGTTAGAAATGAGGGAGACCCTGTGCTGAACCACCACCAGTGGTAGCACTGCTCAGGTTTTACAGTGCAGTTTCACTGGGCTGCTTTTGAGATGTCTCCACAGCTTTCTCCACATGGCAGCACTTGGCACAAGGAGGCAGCTTGGCCAGTGCTCCCTCTGGTTCCTTCTGCCTTATGTCACTGAGGTCTACATGACACATAATCTACTCCTTTTAAATTAGTATTTCCAAGCTGTCTTGGAAATCTATATGTCTGTTAGGATAGGATGCGTATATGGCAAATGCTTCATTTGGTCCAGCTGAGCAGGGCACATGCTCACGCTGCTCTGAATCTGTAGCTGCATACGTCAGTTCTTTACACCTGGTTTTATTTATTTGCTTCTTTTAACCGTAGGTCAAATTTACACCAATAACCTAGTGAATGCAGTCAGACTGTGGGTGTGCCCTGCAAGCAGTTGCAGTGGTTTCAGTTTCTATGCTAATATTGGTGGTTGAATTTTTTGTCTCATGGAAAATATTGAGAAAAAGTCACCTGAGTATTAAATATGTGTTTTTTGTAACCCAGCCTGCTTTGGCATAGGTCAGAGAACCCATTCTGCTGGCAGAAACTACCTGGGCCATTACTACTCTAGCCATTATTACCTGGGCATTATCATTTCATTTAAACTACTGAAAGCAGAGAAAATGAAATCTGTGTGGCAAAGAAGCAGACACTTCTACAAACACTGGAAATTTTGAATGCCTTATGCAAAGAAAAGGGTAGTTCAGATAATGCCATGAAGTTTCTTGTATTTTTGTTTGATAACTATTAATTCCCCTTCTAAAATCATCAAGGTGATGAAGTTGATTTTAATCACGTGTAATTAGTGTAGTTTATTGAAGTGATGTTTTTAAAGTTAATTGTTTGAAATATATTTCATGGCTGCTTAGACATAGTTACTTATGTACCTAGCCTCGTGTGCTGTTTAATTCTCTGCTTATTATGTTTTAATAAAATTACTTTTTTAAAATCTTTCAAGCAATCCTAGCATGGATAGCAAAGTAAGTAGCTCAGGTCAGGAACTTGTATTTTAAAGGTTGCACTAGACACGTAATTAATTTGTATTATAGTGATAGTAAAAAAAAGAGCAGAGTATATGTTTGTATTATTTTCCTTTACTTTCAAAAAAATATTTCTTTAACCATTACACCTGAACCTGAATTTCTCACCACAGAGTTGTAGAAAACTTGCATTTAACAAATGTGATTCAAAATTTTTGCAGATGAAACTATTTCACAGTGTATTTTTTTCTATTGATCCATCCTGAAAATGAAATCAAAGTAGAGAAGGTAATTGCCTGAAAATTGGAAACAAGCTGCACTGAAACAGGATCAGGAACTCTCTGAGTACTGCTTGCACCTAGATTTTGCTGTCAACCAGTGTAAGTGGAGATGAGTGTGTATCTCTGGGGATTTCCAGGGCTTCTGACTGCACAGAAAAACAACGGAAGGGTAAAATTGCCTAGTTGCACTTCATAAGGGGCCAATCTGAATCAACAGAGCTTGCAATATTTCATGTATAAGGAAATTGCTGCATTTTAATCTCTTGGTGAAATGTGGATGTAAACTGAAATTTTGGCAGATTTCCAGCACAATTGGGATCTTCAGCACGGGAAAATAGAGAAGGTTCTCTGGTGTGAATAGTACATCTGAAGTAAATTTAGGGAAGTGTCCTGCACTAAACATGCCGCTTCCTTGCGTGGCTCTAAAATGGCACTTAGGGATGTTGATTTTTTTTTGCTGTGCTTGCATTTACTATTCCTCCCATTTGTCCAAATTCCCACTTCAGCTTTAGGTTACTGAAGTAATTTGTCCCTTGTTCCAGACTTCCCATGAACTTAGTGACATGTAACCTATCTGCTGTTAACTATAGAATGAGTACAATCATCCATAAAACACCTTTTTTTTAAAAAAAAAACCAACAAGACTATGTGCTAGACCAGCCATTTTCAGTCCAGTGCATGCTTGCCCTTTCTGATTTGTTGGAGCTGCAATCAGCCCTTCAGACTGTGCCACTGTCCTCAGAGAAATTCTACAATGCTTTAACGCTAGATCATGTCCTCTGTCATTCATCCTTACTGCTAATTTATGTGCCCATATTTGTGGGAGTTTTGGAAATAAAACCTAGGAGTTAAGAATTTAGTATGATACAGAACGTAAAAATGTCTACTGTGCACAAATATGTAATATGTACACAAAGGTTAAAACTAGGGGGTTTTTTTCTGCATGATTATCTAATACTTAATGATAGAATTGTATTTTTCTCGGGAAAAATGCCACATCAACTTGCAATATGAAATGCTCCCAGTAAAAGCTGTAGTAGGTTCTGTCAAGACATATTTGCAACAATAGTTCATTTTCTTTTTACCCCAAATTTCTCTTCACATCTTCTCTTGCTAAGGCTAGTCTGTATCCTAGGCCCAGAGGGAGAAATAGTCATGTTTTAAACATCAGAATTACGAAGTTCTTAGCTTGGCCCAGATAGCTATATTTTAAATGGAAAGGTTCTGATGCTGCCAAGTGCACTTCAGCCAACCTTGCTAGGTAGTTTTCTGGGAACAGCTGTTCTGTCCTCCAGGCTACTGTCAATCTCTGATTTATTCAAATGTTGTCCTTGCAGGTCAAGACAAATAATAGTAAAAAGGCTAAATTTTAGATTGCTCTTTGTTGTTGATCCAAGCTTCTTTCAAGTTCTGTCTTGCTTAGGTGCCTGCTGTGACTATGGGTTCTGTGCTTTTTCCAGTTCTACTTCTCTCATTACTAGTTCCAGCATCTTCGGTGCACTGAGTTCTTGAACTTTTCCCCTCCTGGCCTTTTTTTTCAGATTCTGTGAGGCACGTCTCAGGTGATTTCAGCTTTGTACCAGGACCCAGGTTGGGCAGCAGCAGGCAATGTGTCCTAGTGCTACAGAAATTCGCACAGGCAGATGGTGCTGGTGCTCATCACTGGCTCTTACCAGTGTGCTAAGTTCCCCATTGTGAGAATCCACACAGAATTCCTCAATACAAACCCATAACTTTGGCTGGAACATAAATTTCCAGTGCTAGCTACTTTTTATCCCAGAATTTCAGCTGAAGAAACTTAAGCATTTCAATCAACCATTTATGTTTTTAAGCCCAATCTTGACGCGATGGGGTTTGTTTTCTTTTCAAAGACTAGTTTTCCGTTTTCTTACAGAAAAACCTGACATTTTTACAGGTCCGGATAATTCCTATTTTGTCTGGAAGAAGAACGGACAAAAGATGAAGGCATGCATCACGGAGCAGTCTCACATGCTGCTTGATGGCAGAGTGCATGTTCTCAGCTGGGTGAAAGATTCAGTATCAGAAAACACAGAATACAGATGTTCATTCATCTCAAAAGTTGGGAACACAACATCAGAAGTGCTCATCACAGTGGAAGATAAAGGTAGGCTTGTTTCAAGTGTATGCTGTGTTTGACCTGACCCTGATATGAGTAAAGCTCTATAATATTCACCCATAAAATGTGCGTATCTAAAGATGGTAACTCTTGCCTACTGTATTAGTCTGTACTTCATTTATGAAAAGATCTTAGAGCCTTAAAAACTCCTTCCTCTCCTCCCTCCCTCAAAGGACTAATGTAAATTAGCAGTTACAATCTAGAAATTGAACCAAAACCTGATAAACCAATTCAAAAAAACTGAAAATCAGATGAGTCATACAGAGCTACAAATAAGTACTCTGATGGAATTTTACAGGGTAATGTAGAAAAATTCTTTAATTCTTTAATTTAATTAATAATAAGGACCATAAGGAAGTCGGGTGGTAAAGAGAAACCCCCATTTTGCTGGAGTTTTAAAAATTCATCATCTGTAAACCACTTATGGTTGGGCAAAGTCAGTTCCCTCTGCTCTATTTGGACACTAACTAGGCAAGAGGGCAGTTAGATAACTTCAGCAACTGCAGGATTTTGGGGTGTCCAGCTCTTGAGACCTTACCCAGGTGTGGAGAAGGTCTGAATAGTCTTTTAAAACACAGCAGGACCAGTGAATATGATACAGCAAGGATTTTCTTGGCAAGATGAAGGAAAAATTAAGATGCTAGTTAATACCAAATGTGAGTCTGTCAAGGAAGGCTTGAGAATGATAGAGAAAAGCTATGGGAGTTATGCCATCACTTCTGTTACTTTAAAGTCTGTCTCAGAAGCAAAATTAAGAGCATTTCAACAATACCAATGTAAATGTAAATGCTCTAAAAATATATGACTGTTGCTGGTGTCCTGTTGGAGTCCAGGACATGAATGAAAACCCCCCTGACCACCTTGGGGAGTCAGGGACACTGGCAGGAACTCTAGGAGGGTCTTTTGCCTTTTAGTCCATGGGAAAAACTGCAATGCTCAGAGAAGAAATGCAAGTAACACAGGTTTGATAAAATAGTAGTTTAGTTTATCACAGGGTGTAAAAATGTAGTTTGGGAATTTCTTAGAAGGGAGGCTGACTGAGGCAAGATGAAGGATTCTGGGCGTTGTCTCAGCTTCTTCATTCTTCTTCAAAGACTCCATCTTCTGCTGTTTGGTGGCACGATTGTATTGGTAGTTGAAGATTTGAGGTAGAAATGTCTTGTGTAACTTAGGTGAGATTAATTGGTACAGAACTATAAATATCATACGTTTCAAGCTTTGGTTGGGTCAATGACATTTATAAGGCCGTGAAAGTTCCTCCCTGGGATCTTTCTGGCGATGTTTTCTAAGAGAGCAGACCTTGTATTCGAATAGCGCACAACCGTGAGGTAAGAAATAATAAACAACCCGAAAGGAGAAGCTGGAGGTCTCTTTTCTTCTCCTTTTGGACTCTGGTACGAACTGACCTTGGAAGTGGTTAGCCTCCAGGAGTGTTCCAAAAGATAAATAGAAAATACGTCACCATCAGTTTTACATATTCTGCAAAAAAAATCTGGCAAATAGACCAAGATGCAGTAACCTTCTTAAATTATCCATGCAAGTATAAAGGAACTCGAGTGAAATTATGTGACGTCTATACATGGCTGAAGGATCAGACCCAGCCAGCACAGCTTTAGGAGGGGCAGGTCATGTTTGACCAACGTGGTCTCCTTTTATGACCAGGTGTGTCCCACCTGGTAGATGCAGGAAAAGCTGTGGATGTTGTTTATCTGGACTTCAGCAAGGCCTTTGGCTCTGTCCCCCACAACACACTCCTGGAAAAGCTGGCAGCCCGTGGCTTGGACAGGAGCACTCTGTGCTGGCTTAGGAACTGGCTGCATGGCTGGGCCCAGAGAGTGGTGGTGAATGGTGCTGCATCCAGCTGGGGACAGTCACCAGTGGTGTCCCTCAGGGTCTGTGCTGGGACCAGTTCTCTTTAATTAAAATCTTCATTGACTATCTGAATGAGGGGATTGAGTCCACTATCAACAAATTTGCTGATGATACCAATTTGGGGGGGAGTGTTGATCTCTTATATGGTAGGAGGGCTCTGCAGAGGGGCACGGATAGGCTGGACTGATGGGTCAAATTCAGCAATATGAGGTTCAACAAGACCAAGTGCTAGGTCTTGGACCAAGTCCAAGTGTTGTGGCTGCAGTTTGGCCACAACAATCCTTTGCGGTGCTACAGGCTGGGATCAGAGTGGCTGGACAGTGCCTAGGCAGGAAGAGACCTGGGGGTGCTGGTGACAGCAGCTGAACATGAGCCAGCTGTGCCCACGTGGCCAAGAAGGCCAGTGACCTCCTGGCCTGTGTCAGCAATAGAGTGGCCAGCAGCAGCAGGGCAGTGATGGTACCTGGTACTCAGCACTGGTGAGGCCTCACCTTGAATGCTGTGTCCAGTTCTAGGCCCCTCAATTTAGGAAGATGATAGAGTGTAAGGTTGAGGTGCTGGATCATGTCCAGAGAAGGGCAACAGAGCTGGTGAAGGGTCTGGAGCACAAGTCCTATAAGTTATGGCTGAGGGAGCTGGGGGTGTTTAGCGTCGGGCAAAGGAGGCTCAGGGGTGACCTTATCACTCTCTACAACCACCTGACACGAGGGTGCAGCCAGGTGGGGGTCAGTCTTCTCCCAGGACAAGAGGTCACAGGCTTAAGTTGTGCCAGAGGAGGTTTAGGTAGGACATTAGGAGGAATTTCTTCACAGAAAATATAATTAAGCATTGGAATGGGCTGCCCAGGGCAGTGGTGGAGTCACTGACCCTGGAGGAATTCAAGGAAAGACTGGATGTGGTGCTGGATGCCATGGTCTGAGTGACAAGGTAGTGTTGGATCACAGGTTAGATTCTGTGATCCTATGATTACTGAAAAATTAGGAATACTAACTGGACATGTCCATCATGTCACTGGTCCATCTGTTAACTGGTCCTCTCCAACATGTCACTCTTCTCCCCAGGCTTATGATCTACCTGGAGCATTCCTGTGCTTGTTAGATGGGTTTGAACTATTAATTTGTAATTCCTACCTTCTAGATCTCAAATCACACATAATGGCACTAAACCTGTTTACTCTGGAGGTTATTTTGTTTGCTGCACAGTGTAAGAGACATAACCATTTCAACAGAACTTACTGCCAAATAACGTGAAAGGTTGTAGAGCAAAATGAAGGACAAGACTGGGGGTTCCTTCTAGCCCCCTTCGTGCAGGACAGAGAGTCCTGAATCTGATCAGGAACTGACTTCTGCCATTATATGGTTATGTAATCATCCCATTTCCATTCTCAGATAGTGCTGGTCAGGATGCATGGACCAAAGAATTTGATACCTGGAGAAGTGCCATCAGTGAACATGACAAGATGATGCAAAACTGGAGGAAAACATGGGTGAGACTTTTATAAACTGCCTCTTGCACTTCGGCAACTGCATGTATTTATGAAAAAAAATGATCAGTGTTCCTGTACATGTCATCATTCTTTGCCCTCTCAGCAGTCTGTTCTATGTATGACATTCATTGCAGTTATGTCAGCTTGTTCCTTCAGTCCACTAACCAAGTGCTCATCAGTCAGTAGTTCTCTTCCTGCCCAAACCAGTAAGTCTGCGTATAGTGAATAGAGTAGATCAATTTCATTACATCTGTAGACTAACTGGATTGCAGAGACTACTGGACTTCATAAATGGTACTGTCCATAAAATCTTTTTATTTTTTTTTTTTTTTTAAGGAAGTCCATATCCATCTGTTAATATTTTTCTCCAACAGTTAGAACAAAGATCACTTTTGAAAACCTTAGATACTATGTGTTTGCCTTCTGTGAAACTGTTAGTACAGGCAACCTTAAGCCCCATTTTCATTTTTAGAGTGGTATTAACACATCATTCTGAAATTTTTCTTCAGGAGACCTGCAACAAGAGAAACAGCCTCTAATGGACAAAAGAATGAACAGGCTAGAAGGAGAAATGTATGCAAGAGTACCTGTTACTCTTAATATTATAGCATTTGGAGATGTCTTTGCAAGCATTAGTGCTGACATTAAAACTGATATTCAGGAGCATCACCTCAAGCATGAAGTGGAAGGGGATATTCTTACTACACCAAAGAATAATTAAGCTAAGTTACATGGTACAAGAGAGGCCACACATCCCATGCTGCAACTATCTCTGGTTTTCTGATGTCAGCTATTTCAGCTTAATGAAGAACAGAAGTAGTCTCAGCAAGACTTATGCTGTTCAAAGACTATAACATGATGTTTTCTGCTTTGAGTTCATTAAGCCAACCAGGTAATTTTGGGCTTGAGGATCTTGGCCTATGATTTAAGAATTAAGATGTGGATCACATTTATTTAAAGGCATTTCAACTTGTACACTTATTTTTCTTTTATTAAGTTTACCCTTATGTTGCCAGTGTTCTGAAGAGCATTCCTTTACAGTGTCAGCAAGCTCATTTGTTCAAACATATTTCCTTTGGTAATTGTGCTGGGTTTGAGTTAATTTTCTTCACAGTGGCTGGTATCAGACTGTTTTGGATTTGTGCTGAAAACAGGGTTGATAATGGAGAGAAGTTTTTGTTACTGCTGAGGAGAGCTTACACAGAGCCAAGGTCTCTTCTGCTTTTTCCACTGCCCCAATGGCAAGGAATTTGGGGGTGCAAGGGAGGCTGGGAGGAGACACAGCCAGGACGGTGACCCCAACTGACCAAAGGGATATTCCAGACCACGTGGCATCATGCTGAGGATAAAAAGGCAGGGGGGCGTGTACGGAGCGATGTCATTTGTCTTCCCAAGTAACCATTATGAGTGATGTGGCCCTGCTCTCCTGGAGATGACAGAACACCTGCCTGCCCGTGGGACGCACTGAATGAATCCCTTGTTTTGCTTTGCTTGTGTGCATGGCTTTTGCTTTTCTTATTCAACTGTCATCATCTCAACCAAGAAGTTTTCTGGCTTTTACCCTTCCAATCTGCTCCCACTGTGAGAGCTTGGGTGGTGCTTGGTTGCTGGCTGGACTTAAACCATGACAGTAATAAAGTTTCTATACCAAATAAAGAAGTTCTGACTAATGCTTAAAATACAGATAGATTACAAAGTATGCAAGAAGATGCTTTAGTTTTTGCCAATTCTTCTATATTTGAGATACTGTAGCTTAAAAATTCTATGCTGAATGAATTAAAAGACCGTTCCTTATGATGATCAAGTGCAGACTGAAAATGTAAGGATTTACACTATCCACAGTGTAAGTGAGCAGTATATCTGAGCAGTAATTCAGTAAAAGTGTTCTACTGCATTACTGCTCAGTTTTGTCCTTCTGCATCTAAGAAACAAAAGTCTGAGGTATAAATTAAATTTTATTATCTGCTCAATGGATTTCAATAATCTGGAAGCAAGTAAGATGCTCCCCAATAATCAATTAGCCCAGGCAGAGAGCTGCTTTGAGCAATATCAGAAAGCTTCATACTCATCCCTAAGTTCTCTCCTAACTCGTAAGATTTAAATTAGAGTGTTTCCCACATTAAAGAAAGCAGTCTTCTCATGCTAAGACTTGAATGATCCTTTTTTTTTCAGTATCAGACCACCCTGTCACACATGCAGGGTGAAAACTCATTTTTTCGCTACTTTTCTTAAACATTTTCCCTGTTTTTTCACATAGGCATTTCATTAATGCTGATGCAGACGTCTAATACCACCAGAGATAATTTTTTCTCATTTGTTCTGATAAATTTTTTGTTCTCAGGACAACAATAAATAGAATTTCCTTTAATTGTCTCTCCTCCATTTTTTCAACCAATTTGGAGCACACTTAAGTTTAGTTCTGTGGAGCTGAATGGGAATATAAAGTCAGACAGGGGCCACGGTTATGGATGACATAGCTAAGCTTTGCTTTGTTTCTGCAGGAAATTACTGTGAGTAGTAAAAAGTTGCCAAATTTCTTGTTGAGTTCAATTTTATGGGGGGTGGGGGTTGGGAATAAAAAAAATCTCTGTACCAGCATTAGTAACCATGGCTATGATACCTTATGGTACTTTTTTTTTCTAAGAACTGGAAATAAGTCCCTAAGATTGTGAACAACCTATAATGTTTCTGAAGTTTTACGCTCTTATGCAGTAAGACAAAATAGAAAACATGGTCAAAAACCAAACTTCTTTACCAACTGGTCCTCATTCCATGCAATGACCGGGTTTAGCAGTTCCAGAATTTTAGATGTGTATCCAAGTGGCATAGGTACAAATGAATAAATCATAACTTACCTTTGCATCAAGGGGATATGCTGGCCAAAAGCGTGATGTGTCACTGGGACCTTTCATCCCCAATTTCCATTTAAGATTAGAAGGAATTAATACAAAAAAGATCATCATCATAACCAGTGCATTTCACCATACGGCCGGCTCCCCTTGTCAATCTTCTTTCCCAAAGTGACATTTCAGCTATCACTAAATTCCCATAAGACAAGCTTACTTAAGTCACAAGCATTCTTTATAGAATCAATATATTGTAACAGATTTTATACAACTTATATTCTTTGGATTAAGAATATACAAAATTGTTTGGATTTCAAAATTATTTAAAGTTTTTTATGTCACTTTTATCATCACAAGGCAGCTACTTTCCAGATTATTGCACTACAAAAGTTCAGTATGGTGAAGTCCTTGCAGACACACCTCGGAGATGCTGAGCAGCACATGGCATCTGTATCACCTTTCAGAAAAGCTGACACAAGTTATATGTGCATCCCTCCAAATACTTTCTTTAGGCTTGTACTCAAAAAACAGTGTTTATATAGGCCATTCCCACTAAGTTGCTCCACCACTACTATGAGCACATTTTGTTTTTAAAATTTTATTTCCTCTAGGGTACAAACTTCATTTCTTATAAGATATAAATTTTTTCTATTTAGATACAAACTGAGATTGCTCAAAAACTCATAGATGTATATGCCAACACAACCTCAAACTGAAGGAATGAGGAGTCTCAGCAAGGAGAAGGTACACATAAGCAGGCTAGCACATCTGCTGTCCTGCAATATCCTCTAACTTCAAAGCAGGATGTATGATAAAATACTCTCAGTAGCAACAGAAACATCAAATTTATAAAAAGTCTAAACAGAGCACATTCACTTCAGGAATTTCAGACCCTTGTTGTCTGTGCTATCTCCTTCACACCTGATGTATGATCCCCAAAGAAAAACAAAGAAGAGCTAACTGGGAACTTTGTCATCATGGCCTTCCTTAATTAGTTTAAATAAGCTACCTGCTCCAAATTAATTTATTGCTGACTAGAATAAAGTGACATTGATAGCATTATTTAGAAGAAAAACTAAGAACAAATGCACAATCAAACAACAGCTGATGTTTTTTATACAGGAGTTAAAAATTACGGGCAACTCTCCTTTAGGCCCTTCTGGCTCAAGGAATCTCTTCCAGAAGAAAATTGTTTTTCTATCAGATTCTTTTGGTATTCTACCTGAAGAAATCAATGCTTTTTAGTCCATAAAATCGTTAAAGTATGCCAAGCCAGTTCAAGTGGTTTGGGGCTACAACAATTTTGGTGTTGTCATCTGCTATAATAATCAGAGAAACATGTAGAACATAAAAACATTAACCAGTGCCTCATGTGCTCCAGTGCACCTTTTGCTTAAAGGGATTCAGAACGATTTGCTTAGCTAACTTCAGGTATTTCTTTAGATTATGTTATTTTGCTACCTTCTTCCTAGGGATCTAACAGAAAAAAATTAAAAGCCCCAAATAGAGCTAGATCTGGATTTACTGATGGTCTTCCAAATTCAGTATCGCCATGTCAGCAGTTGCACTCTTTTCCAATTCCAGAGCATATGGGTTATATTCTTCTTCAAGTTTTCTCTTCCAGACTTTAACTAGGGAATATTGAGAAAAAAAAACCAAAACAACAAAGAAAAAACAACAACCAGCATGTTACCATATAATACTTGAGGAAAAACTTAAAATGACAAGTCAACCCTCATTCTTTACCTCCTCTTCAAAATAAGTGCTGAGATAAGCTGACACACAGGCATGCTGGCATTTGCATTATGCAACATCAGATGACACCCAAAAGAATAGCCTACGAGTGATGGGGTCCACTGAGCTCCTTGTGTCCAACACCCTACTCAAGCAAGGCTAACCCTGAAGGTGGTTCCAACTTTAAAAAACCTCTTAAGTTTTCAAAACTTTCTATCTGCAATACATTGCGTTAGCTGTTGACTTAAGAACAGAGCTGGAGGAAAATGCTTCTAGGAACGAGTGCTTGTGGACAGGAAGATGCAGCTCAAATAGGCTTCAAAACAAAAGTTAAGTCTACCATAGTCATAGAGTATGGACATCTACAATTAATCTTAAAAGGATTTTTTAAACCAATAGAAACATAATTCAGAGCTCTGTTAAACCTCCTTGAGCAAAGGAATGAGTACTGCCTGCCGTTTGTGGATTTCAGAAAGGCATTTCAATACTTTCTCAGCAAAAACTGACTTCAGATTTATAAAAAAAACCCAAGAATTTGCCCCCTCCTTCTCTCTTTACTAATGACTAAAGCAGATGCCTTTTGTTTCAGTGAAAATCACAGAATTGATGAGCATATGAATGAAAATGGAACAAAAACCAAGTCAGTAATTACTTACTGTAATTTGGTACATCCTCATCTGAGTCTTTGGAAGGTGTTTTACAAGTTTCTAACAAGCCATTTTTTTCATATTCAGGAGTTAAGATGCTGGGTTGAGTTTCTCTTAGTCCTGCTTTAGCTTCTTCCTCTAAAGCTGCTATCATATCTTTGTAGGCCTTCCTAGCCTCTGTTGTCAGCTGTACCATTCTATGAAAATGGTCCTATGGCAATATAAAATACTAGAGTTTAAATCATACAGTAAGTTTTAACATCTTGAAAATCTAATGAATATTCCTTATTCAGAATGTGTAGGTTCATATATAAAAGCTGAGCAGCTTAGTATGTATGAACACATGAAAAACACAGCGTTTATCAGCATTTATCAAAACAGCAGTTCTCTTGAAAAAAAAAAATCGAGGGAGATAAAGATGAAGAGGATGTCAGGCAAGAATAAATTTTTTAAACAGTGCTACTGCCTGTACTTCTAAAATCAGTTTTTCATATAAGCTATGTACATGACTGTGATGAAAAGTGTAAATCTGCAACAGCAAAACAAACAAACAAAACCTTAAAAATCACAGTATTTTCATCTCCTCTTCCAACTAAAAAGTGAAGCTGAACAAAAACATGAGGTGACTTATTTCAGCTTACCTGAGCCCCATCATAACTGAAAATTCCCACCACACTCACAGGCACTGCTTTGTTCACACAGCGGCCCAGGGCCTTGCGATTAAGGGCAAAAACAAACGGGATATTCTGCTCACAGGCGCAGTCGATGATGTTGTGTAGAGTCTCATCCAGCCCACCTGGAGCAGACAATGCAATCAGGTTGATTTGAGCTAAAGAACTATACTGTTAACACATGGCAAAAAATATCCCAAGATTATGGGTGCATTCTGAAACTACACCTTATAGAAAAAAAGAGATCACAACAGTAGTGTTGAATATCCATTTTTAAAGGACAACTTGACATTTTTTCTTAATTCTTAGTTAGCATTTATTTTAGACTGCTACTATTCCATATTTGACTATATACGTAGTACAGTCTAATCTAGTATCAAAAAAGACCCAGCTGCTAAGGAAGTATTTAAATGACAATAATTAGAACAATTACAATAAATTAATGCCAATAATGACAACCTTTAGGAAACTATCACTAGTGATTTACAGTCACTCAGTGTCCTAAGAGATTGATACAGTGGGACTCCTTGCAATGGCAGAGCTGGCACCAGCAGCCTTTGGATTATCTCAGCTGTGCAGTGCAATTTTTTGAGCAGCAGCACAGCGAATCAGTAACTAAAGAGGCCCTAATCTCTGGTAACTTCTCCCAACTCACACAGTCTTGACTCAGCTCACAATTCAGCTGCACGGCAGTAAACAATGTGAGCAAGGAAGGCAACTTTATATGGCTGATTTCAAAGGATACTCAAATAAATTCCTCCAATAATAATACTGCTGTCAATATACTGAATCTTCTCTTTTGCATTTTTTTTTATTGAACAGACTTTTTTTTTTGTTAAGAATTTATTTACCCTTTGACTGAATCTTTTCACAGTTAGGAGAGATGATGACACACTTCAGTTTTTTCAGCTTCAGATGTTTCAGAACTTCTCTAAGACCCATAACAAGCCTGCGTTTTATCTTGGCCTTTACTGGGTCTTTCTGATACAAGCGATCTTGGAAACGAACCAGTTCTTTTAAGAGATCTGTCACACAACTGTCAACTTCTTTACTAAGTACCTGGCTGCAGTAACTGGAAGAAAAAAGCAATCAAATAGTTAGATTCACTAAAATTACAAACATGTAACATTTCAATATGTAATACATTAAATGTGCATTTTAAATTCTATTCCGTCTCTGTATTTTTTTCTGTTTCCACTCCAAACATGCTTGTTATATACATGAAAACAAAAATTTACTAAGGCTTTCTTTTCAGAAATTCAGAGGAAGAAGTTTTGTTCCTTCTGTTACCTGGCTTCCTAATCAAACTATATTAAAAATGCATATATACACGTACAATAAACCTATATGTCTTTCTCTATGTATCTATAGATATATAGATATATATTTTACCCCAAGAAATAGGTATGTGCGTGTCTTTTTCTACTGCAGCATTTTTCTGAGGGCATTTATTTTGACATATATAAATCAAAGTACAGCAACCAAAGTACAAAATTCTAACTTATTTCTGTAAGGTCAAGCTATGCGTAACAAACATGGAAATTGGATCACATTCCTCCTCCCTACATTCATGTCTGTCATCCTTTTTCACTTATACCACTATGGCTTTGTGTTGTTCATAAGGAAAGGATACAAAACAATGTAATTCACCCTTCCAGTACACTCTGGGGAAGATCAGAGTTAAAAATTATTTCACCCCAC
>WAAE01014421.1:2609-33416 GCA_013400495.1 Nicator chloris | reverse complement strand
ATATCCTAAACTGATACAGGACTAGGAAGACTTGATCACAAATGAGCCGTGTAAAGCTGAAGTGAACACGTGAGAGAAGAAAATACACATCTAAACCAGGTTTGGGAGTATTCAAAGATGGATTAAGATGTATTTGTAATTCTTTCCTTCTCATAGAACAGAATTCAAAGGGACTTCTTGAGGTTAATATCCTTCAGACTAACATTTATTTCATAATAAGTGTGGTTTATATTTTGGCACAATTCAATTGCTGTGATCACAGGTAATGTCTCAGAGCACCCTCAGATGCCATTTTCTGAATAAGGGGCAGTTTAAAATTGACTTCCTTTACTAATTTTTACATATTCTCTGCTGAACGTTTCCTGCTAGACGAGTTTTCTTCAGCATTCATCTTCTGCTTCAGTGCAGGGTGAGCTTAATTGAGGCGAGGTTTTTATTAGTGCTTTAGTTGATATTATATTGAGACATTTGATGTGAACTCACATGGGCTACTTGTTCTGAATTTAGAAGCCTGTTTCTAAATTTGTAGGATTTCTGACCTTTTATTTCTCTCGTAATATACAGTAAAATGGATACTTGCAATTGAACATTAACAAATGGAGAATGTTTACTTTGACATTTTATAGACCAAGGCAGAATATTTAAGATACAGAAACTCCAGACATAATAGAAGTATTTTCTCAATTGCTGGCTTTCAAAATATGAAGTGAGGTTCCTGTTAGTACAGTAACTCTCATTGTGACAGGCAAGACTGTCTATACAATAAATATTGTAGTCGGGATTCTCAAACCTACCCACCACCTTTTCTTCAAGAAGTGGAAAAAAACTGCTTGGCCTTAGTATTTTCTGGTTCATAGATCAGAACTGCAGGCTGACAACATAGTACACTACAAACATGTATGATGACAAAATAAACAAAAAAATCACCCCAGAGATAAGTCTGCCTCTTATGGTTCCTGAAAGTGTAAATCATGTAAACCAAAGAAAAACTTTACAAGTACACAGAGCAGAAATGGATGTTCTTAGCCTGAAGAATATCATGCTCTTGGGTAATATCGTAATTTTGAGTAAGTGGCTGCAA
Source organism: Nicator chloris (assembly GCA_013400495.1). Taxonomy (NCBI): domain Eukaryota; kingdom Metazoa; phylum Chordata; class Aves; order Passeriformes; family Pycnonotidae; genus Nicator; species Nicator chloris. The sequence goes on along the minus strand of WAAE01014421.1, from coordinate 32,335 downwards.
TGCAATGCAATTAAAAAAAGAAATGGCATAATAATTTTAGGATTAGGATAGAAAGATGACAAACTACTTGTAAGAGCAGGAAGATGATAAAGATCTTAAATAAAGATCGTATTTATGATACAATGATTATATCAATTAAGAACAACGGACACAGAAAATCAGACACCGGGTTAAACCTGAGAGAAACTCCACAATAGCAAAACGTGAAAAGCTTGTATTATTTTGCATACCACTTGCACATATGTACTACAAAATGAGGAAAACCAAATTCAAAAATCCCACAGAGAAGAATAATTTTGAAGGTGCAAACTGCACTAATTATATCCTTCAAGATTCTGTTAGGCAATGGCTGTGCAATTGTAATTTTTCACAAGCTAATACAAATTCCATTAGTTTTGTTATAGCAAAGTGCCAGTATTTTGGTTTTTGCCATCCTACCTACTCTTATCCATCTTCCTTCTCTACTGCATTTTCTACAAAAACCATCTGGAGCAGTTGAAAGGAAGGTTCCCTTCCCCATCCAGAAAACAATGCATGCAGGAGCTTGTGACCAGATAATGAACAAGGAGCTAGGAGAACTCAGCTGAAGTCACTTGGAGGAAACAACAGCAACAGAGATCAAACAATAAAATACCAAAGCCGGCTACCCAATTAACTGACAGCAGTCAGCCAGGTGGAAGAGAAACTATTATAAAACTATTATAACTATCATGTATTTTGGGCCTCCAAAGTTGTGCTGCTTGGGAAACATAGCAAAATATGTACATATATTTCTCATCAGGGTTTGTCACTGGGAAATCATAGGAATAACTGACACAATGTAGCATGGATATTTTTCACTATAAACCAAAATCATGGGTAAATCCAGGTCTGGGAATGAGAAGCTGTCTAAATAACCTGGTCTAGTGGAAGGTGTCCCTGCCCATGGCGGGGGGGTTGGAACTAGATGGTCTTTAAGGTCCCTCCCAACCCAAACTATCCTATGATTCTATTATATTATTCCACAATTCATACACCTCTTTTCAAAATTACCAAAATCTGAGTCATCATTTGTTATGTATACAAGTGCAGAAATTCTGGAAGTGAGGTTTCAGTACATCACCTATTGAAATTGCCCTTAAACTGTGACTCCCAAGGAGGAGCAGAACCTTGTAATGAAGCAGCATTCTGATGCACTGAAACAGCAGGACATATACATACCTGACTTCAAGATCAGAAGAATAAAAAAAGCACATAGTACCTTGGTTATATTTGACATGCCTATAGGCTTCTCTTAGCCTTATAGGAATTTTAGCTCCAGTGCTTAAATTTTCCAAGTTGTAAAGGTAATACAATTCCCAAGTCTGCACACATTAATGCCCTTGATACACTTTCTGTTGTTGCTGGGGCACAGAGTGGTCCCTGGAGAAACACTTTCACAAAGATTTCTTCAACTACTGGTTCTAATTGTAGTGAATTTAAACATTCTACACAAAACAAAGACATGTCATATTTATTTATCTATATGTTCACCTATAGTTATAATAGAAATATAAAAACCAGATTAAAGGACAAGTCATAGAACATGAAGATGTTGAGTTCCCATAATGTAGCTTACCCAATACTATGTTTTATTAGATCTAAATTACAATGGTGTCAAGTGAACCACAGGTTAAACAGTTCATCCATGCTTTTCCAGTCTTTCAAAATTAATTGGGTGACAAATTGTTGTATTATTGAGCTCTAATTGCTTAAAAAAGCATGTAATAGATCAGCTGCAAAACCAAAGACATATTACCATGGTACTGCTTGAACTGCCACTTCTGAAAAGCAAATTCAAAACAGTTGTTTCACATTTTGACTCACGTGACAGATTTTGTTCTCAACTCAAATATTTCTTTGACTTGAAGCTTATGGTGAAATTTTTAAAGTTCTACTTCAAATATACACTATCAAATTGTTCAACTCCATGCTTTATTTGATTTCCCGGAATAAATAATGAGCATTTTAAACCGAACAGTATTATAAACGTTAGCAATTGTTAAATAATTTACCTTTTGACCCCTAAATACATAATTTTTCATTTTGTTTGTTTGCTTCCAAAATAGAGACATTAACTTGAAAAAGCATTAAGTTTCTATTCATGGTATTACTTAAATCCCGAGGTAGTGAAAATTTTCACTGGTTTCAACACAAATCCACATAATGATATAACCTCAAACTTTGGAATTACTTAATTTACTGCATGAATATGAAAAGCGATGGGATGTAAAACATCATTCAATTAATCTATTGCCAGAAAGGAGGTGTATTTTAGATTCTGGACTAAGCTGATGCTTACCTTCTTGGTCTCTGTCCTTTTTAAACAACTGTCTCTAGTAGAAAATGAAATGACAAAACAAAAGACCAACCATGTCTTTTTCTTTATAGCAGATTATCAGAATTTGTCTGAACAGACTTTGAACACCAGAACAAACAGAACATGCTTTTACATTCCTTTTAAAGAAGTCTTGGGACAGCACATTCTTATTTCACTTCAGTTACTGAAACAATTAAAAAATATTGATTTAAACAAAGAAAAAATCCAACAAACAAAAAGGAGGGAAACCAGTGAGAACTTTAACGGGGTTTCCTACAAATTCTTGAGGTGGGCGCCTTCTCTGGGGTGTCTATCACTATTAGAAGTCATCTATCCAGCAAAACACTGATACACAGCTCATGATCTACCTGATTATGTAAACACCCACAGTCTGTTCTTACACCCTACTGAGGTATATACCTGCATGTGTGTGCTTAAATGAATTTTTCTGGGGATTCTTCAGTAAGCAAACTCCATGAATGCAACAATGATGCTCTTTAGCATTTAAGAGTTTCTAGAATTCATGATTATAATTTTTGATGGCCTTGCTTTTCCACTGTTATTAAACCCTCATCACTACATATTGATTTTGTAGTCCTAGTGGATCACCACAATAAAGCAATATGGAACAAACATGCAGAGATTTTCAAAATGTGTCTAATATCTACACTTTGTCATTAGAGAAACAAAAAGTTAGGCTTCTATTTTTAAGAACCAGACATCTTACTCCAGAATAATTTTAAACTCTTATTTAGTACATCTTATTAAAATAATGTTTAAGATTTAACAGTTATTTCACCCCTTGCATACAGCAGGCACCTTGGCCCACCCCTCGGATAATAGGGGTTACAAAACTTACCTGGGAGTGAACAGCCAGGATTCAACCCCTCCTGATTCACTGAGCTATCGTTGGCATTCAAGGAGAGCAAGTTGGAACAAGATAGCTCTAGAAACAGAGTGAAACTGTAAGCCATGCAGTCCCTTTTCTTCTGTCTGGCAGATGTGAAACCATGGAATTAGGAAGGGTTATTTGACATTATACGACTGTACAATGGTGAAGTTCTCCAACATGAGGAGCAACAACAGCATCTAGAATTGTACATCAAGAAAGGAGAGTGAATTCCAAGTACCTAACCTAAAAATGCTCTACAGTAGCTACAAAACCTACATTTTTCCTCAACTGCAGCTACAGCATGACTTCCATAATTACATAATATCAAAGTACAAAATTTGAATGTAGAAGTTGGAATAAAAAAGCTTAAAATTTGACACATCACAAAAACTATGCCCAGTGCAGTAAGTACCATACCTAACCTACTTTGCCCTTCAGAATGTGCAGTATTTATTATCATTCTAACCTAGTCCACTGGGTGGATGGCTCCTTTTTTATCCTCTAGGCGTGATCAAATCAGTGCAAGAGAAGAACTGCTGATGCATGAAATGATAGGTCAATGTAACCTTGTCATGGAGTAATATCCCTGCAAATCACAGAAAACAAATAAAACAATTAATTTTATTTGCTGTAGGTATTAGGCAAGGCATAAATTATCAAAATCTAAAGCAGGAACGTTTTAACGGCAAATACAATATATTGCTCCATACTACTGTACTAAAACCTCATTTAAAGAGCACCTTAACACACAATATGGGGGAGAAGCTTTTACTAACAAATGGTGGTTTTAGTCACACTACCATCTACCGCTGGACTTTCCCAAATCAGTATAACCAATGCCCTTCATATAATGAAAGCTTTCTGAAAACTTTTGTCATCAGGTGTCTTTCTTTTCTTGCCTCATCAGATACAAATGTCTCTGGAGTAAGTTCATCTAACAATTGGCACAGTACATTTAGCATAATTTTTACATATAAAAGTTCTCTTATTTGCTATATTTATTTTTCATTGTAATTTGTTTATCAAAATAAAGTTAGCATTGCATTCTTGGAGTAATCATGTACTTAAAAAGAAATTTGTCTATGAGATGATTCATGATCATATAGGAAAATACTTTGTAAGGTAAGTGGAAAGGTGGTAAAAATTGAACTACCACCCCAGGGGTCACATGCTACGATAACATCCTATAAAATATATTGGAAACATTAATGCATTGTATTATTCTTAACCGCATAAGATGTTATAAATGGACCTCTGATGTGCAATGTTATTAATAAAAAATCTTTAAAAAAAAACCTTTTAGAATAAACTACATATATGTTTGTTTAAATACACACACACATTTATAGAGACTATGGTTGGTAAATACAACTTACAGGAGCTTCCAAGGCTGGTGTTGTGTAATTCCCAGGGTATATGCTCATAATGGTTTTATGTGACAACAGTAAAATGTAATATAAACAAAATTTAAATGGTATTTAAACTGGAGACTCTAATCTTGAATGGTTTGTTATATGTGACAACTGTATAGAGAACAAATTACATATACTACTGAGAATCTAATGTGTGCTGAACTTTCAAGATGCATGGGTTTTATTTTCTTTCCTGAGATATCCTCAGGAAAAAGTGTTCAACTTTACAAACAAACACAGAAACTATTTTAAATGTTAGGGATCAGTGAATGGGAAAAAAAATTACATGATTATTTTATGTGAGACAATAAATGTTTAAAAGGCATGGTTTAACATTAAAAAATAGTGCAAAGTCATTTTAAAGTCTGAAATATAGCATTTATAGGTATTCATTTAACATGAGAAGGAGGTGTTGGAATGAGGTCTTGAAAAAATTCCATTTTTTATTTGGGACATGAGTGGGAACACGTGTGTTATCATGATAGATATCTCAAGTAGAGTATTCTTGTCAGAGCAATTTTCCAGCAAGAGGATATGTCAGCTCATTATAAACTCCACATAGTACACTACAATGCCATTATTAGGTTTAAGCAAGGTCTGCCTGGCCACACAAAAGACACGATACAAATATTAATAATATTTCCTTAAAACTGATTAAAAACTCAAAATAAAATCATTAGATACTAAAATATGTTAATGATGCTATCACAGCGAACACACTTCCCAACATTTTAATAACAGACTTGGAAATTAGAAATTCTTACTAAAAATACTGCAATATTATTTGTAGTCACAGATACTTCATAAGAAAATACAACTGGAATGATCACTTCTGGCATTCCAAACCCCTGAAAAATAAAATCAAACAGAAAGAAATAATTTTAAAACACGTTTCACAACCATATCCACATAAAATCTAGTAGAGATCTGAAGGCTCCTATAAACAGAATCAACTGTTTTTCCTTTAATCTTAGGCTGAAAGGGTCTGTGGCACAGTAGTCATATGCCAAAAAAATCCCCCTAGGAACATTAAACAAAAAGACCTGCAATTTTTCTGGTCAGTCTTAAGGATACCTTCATTTTTTCTATAGCATACAAATTAGAAGTTCAGAAGCTCAGTAACAAAAAGCAGAATTCCTGAACACACAGTAGCTCTTCATCCTTGAAAGCAACAGACCAACATCTTCCTGCTCTCCTTGCCATTACTGGCATTTATAAATATTTTCCCCTTGCTGCTCTCTCACTTTGAAGCAGCTAAAGCAAGATGTATTTTGTTGCTGGGTTTTGGCCTCCCCTCACAGAAGGCACACAGCTGTCAGGAAAGCACGATGTTTTATGTTTGAATTCCACTGCAGGGCCAGACGCTGCTCACTTAAAAGTCAGAGAAAGTTATTCCTTTAAGTTAATGAGGAGCAGAAAGAGGTCTTGAGTAGCAAGTTTCTTCAGTATTGTGTTTATTTATAGAACCATAGAAAGGTTTGGATCGAAAGGGACATTAAAGATTACTTAGTTCCAAACCCTTTGCCATTAGCAGGGACACTTTCCCCTGGACCAGGTAGTTCAAAGCCCCCTCCAGCCTGCCCTTGAACACTTCCAGGGATGGGGCATCCACAACGTCTTTGGATAACCTGTTCTACAGCCTCATCACCCTCACAGTAAAGAATTTATTCCTAGTATCTGATCTAAGCCTGCTCTCTTTTAGTTTGAAAATATAACCTCTTGACCTGTCCCTTCTTGGCCTTGCAAGAAATTCCTCTCCAGCTCTCTTGCAGGCCCCTTTGGGTACTGGAAGGTGCTCTAAGGTCTCCCTTGGAGCCTTCTCTTCTCCAGGCAGAACAGCCCCAACCCTCTCATCCCTTCCTCATAGGAGAGATGCTCCAGCCTGGTTGTGGTGGTTTTGTTAGAGTTGGGGTTATCACTACACTATTTTTGGGAAACAGAAATGGGCAAACATGAAACCATTGAAACACCTGTGATCATCTTTGTGGCCTCCTCTGAATTTGCTCCAAAGGTTCACTTCATTCTTATGTTGGGGGCCCACAGCTGGACACAGTGCTCCAGGTGGGAAGTAGAAGGGATTTCAACAGGGTGAAATGACAGGCAGAAAACAATGCCACTGCCTGAGGAAGTGCCTGAACTTCAGATACCTCATGAACACCCCAGATGTGATCCAAGTTACTCTCCTGACAACAGAGAGAAGAGGCCACTGAACAACCTGGCAGCACAGCACAGGTGATGAGTAGACTTCTTTGTGCAGCTCTGCCTATACTTAAGAGTTGCCCCAAGGGTTGGCAGCACCAGCACACACCTACTGCTTCTACCCTTGCCTTATTCTCACCTGCTTTTACGTTTTGTAACTTGGGCACTGATGAGACTCAGTGTTCCCTCCTGCTTCTCCAGGTCAGCTATTTTATGATCAGCTCATACTAGCTAGATCTGGTCAAAAGACACATTGCATGTGCTAATTCAAGAGTAGGGAAAAAAGAGTCAGACAAAGAGAAGAAAAAGAAAAAGACCAGTAATTATTTAACCTCAACTAAGTAGCACAGAGTCCAAACATTTGACCGTGCCTCTTACAATAAATATCCATCATCTGAAGCATTCTGGAAACTTGACAGATCTTGTACAGTGGATTGGGAACATATACATCAGACAATAATAATGTGTTACAAAATTTATTCTGGGAAAAATAAAGTATCAGAAGGGCTATCACCTTTCAGATATTACCATATTTTTGTATGATGTAATAAAGGGAAAAAATAGAAGTCAAGTCTGCTTGTCTAATCAACATTTTATATTTTAAATAGCTTTCATGTTATACAGGTATATAACAAAAAAAAAACAAACAAAAAACCAAACAAAAACCAAAACAAAACAACAAACAAACAAACAAACACACCCCCCCCAAAAAACCACAAAAAAACAAACCCCCCAGAAAAACCACACCCAAAGCCAAAAAACCTTATATTTCAACTCACTCCTTGAACTCCAAAATTGTCCACTAATGGGAGAAAAACTTCTCTGGACTTCACATAACCTGCTTCAGAGACAGGGACATTTTATAGCCCAGGGAAAAGTTGTGAGGACAGAACTCTGTGTGGTAACACTGTTGCACATCTGACCCTCAGAAATAATGAACTCTAACAATGCCAAATCTTATCCCACTGCAGTGAAAGATGAACAAGCCACGTTACAGAAATAAAAGCTTGGAGTCTTGAGGGCCACGTGCATTAAAAATAAAACAAAAGAAAAAAACAAATGAAAACCAACCTATCAACCAAACAAAACCCAACCCCTCTCAAAAAAAACAAAACAAAACCCCCCAAACCAAACAAACCCCCCCCCCACCCAAACAAACCCAACCCAGCAAAAAAAAAAAAAAAAAAACCCCCAAACAAAAAAAAAACCAACCAAAACAAACCAAAACAAAAAAAGAAAAAAAAAAAAAAAAAAACAACCCAAAAACCAACAGCAAACCAAACCCAAACAAAAAACTAACCAAAACCCAACAAAAAACAACACACAAAAGCCACTATACCAAAAAACGTTAGCTATCCTGGACCTACGACTCTGAAATTATTTCCAAGTTGCCACAAAAAAAGTCTGAAGTATGTCCAGCGTTCCCGTCAGGTTAATTTCCTCAAGTCCCCTCAGCCAACACGCGTCCCAGAGCGGAACAGCGGCCGCCCAGCGCCAGCAGCACGGCCGGCCTGACCGCACCCCGCAGCCCGGGACACCGGCAGCCCGGGACACCGGCAGCCCGGGACACCGCCCAGCAGGGCCACAGCGCGGCCGGGCCCGGGCGCTGCCCTGCAGGCACCTGCCGCTGTCCCGGCCCTGCCGCTGTCTCGCCCCGCCCCGCCGGGATCTCTGGCACCGGGGCCCGGTGTCCCGCGGCTGCTCCGGGCGGGAAGGGCCGGCTGGGGCCAGAGCGGCGGCCTGGGAGCCGCTGCAGCTCGCGGCTGCCACTGGGGTTGTCGCCGGAGGAGAGCGATGCGAGAGGAGGAGCGCGATGCGTGTGGGTGAGAACAGCCTGGAGAATGGGATTCTGTGCCGTTCCTCAGCTTTAAGGGGCATTGAGGCAACACTGAAACGGTTATAAAGCCGTCATGGCTGCTCAAACCACTCTCAAAGGCTGTTGAGGCTCACCAAGTGTAAATCCAGTCATAACGGGGTGACACAAATCTGTAATGGATTGGCCAATCTGTCACTGTGAAACACAACAAACAAAATGCGATTCCAGCTCAGGAAGTTTCTGAAGCACTGTTCCCCAGAAGCTGAGAGGCTGTGCCAAGGGAAATATCTGTTTTATATATGCCTTGTTTTTAATCCACTTTCCATAGCATCTGTTACTGCAAAACAGACTCCTAGGTTAAACAGACCTTTGGTCTGGCTCATGATAGTTGTGTGTCTCCGTTATGTTTACCACTTCCCCTGAGAAAACCATTTCAAGCATCTCCATTTCTGTCTGCCAAAGGATGCTGCATGTAGCAGGGGCTCTTCCTGCATTCTGGGTCTGTCTAATGATGATGTGGTTGGCTCCAGGGGCACGTGCAGTTCTGCAGTTTCCTTATGGCCTTAAACACACGCTCCCCCAAAGGCACCAAAATGATTTTAAACAGATGTAGCTGGGATACTGTTGGGTCTTCCCTGAGAGCATTACATTGGAGTGTGTAAAATACTCTGATCCCAGAAATGTGAATCAGACCCACCCCCAAGAAGTGTAGGAAAAGCTGAGGCTTGGTGGAGAGGTACTAATCAGAGCCTAATTACTGATGCCTGAGGCCTGAAGGTGGGAAGATGTGATCTTAACCACATCCATCTGTTGTCAAAAAAATTTAGGGGCATTACCTGTGTAATCTGACACACCACCTATCCCTGGGCAGGTCTTCAGGGCTGATTCAATCATTTAGTGAAGCTTTTTCGCTGAAGTGTTCCTTATTGCAGTCTAGTTCAAAGTGATTTTCTAATGACTTATTTTAAATTAAAATAAGCTTGGTAAAAGTCAAAGTGTGAAAAAGTGTGACCTTACATGCACAAATGTTAGAATTTATTTGTAGAATTCACATTGTAAAAATCCTTGATATTAATAATCATTATTACAGCTCTAAATGCATCTCACACTAACAAGCATTAGTAATATATTCAGATTATTTTGTTAGGATTAATAGAGGATTGGCTTTCTGATCAGAAAATAAAAAGATGTTGCAGCTTTCTAAAAACAAGTACGCCTTTGTGTCAGCTAAATTGCTGAAGAAAAATATTTTCCTTTTAAAAATTCTTATTCTAAGATCAGATTGTAACCAATGCGTAAGAAGCCTCTGTACATGGAAAAGGAGAAGAGAAAGTCAGGTCAGCCATAGTTTGTCTCTGATTGATGTAACACTTCATGGCTTAACCAATGAGAAGAATGTCTCCTGCAGGCAAGAACTCAGATGAGACTATTTTATGCTTTTGATTTACCTTTTTGAATAAATGATGATAGAGAAAAGTGGTGATCACTATAAAAAAGTGCTGTGGAATCAGCAGCAAGTCAAGAAATTTGGCTGCTTTGATTGAGGTTATCACAAGGCATTGAGATGGTAGGAACTTGGTCATTTCTGCAGCAAGATTTCATGAGGGACTGTGCTTACTGCTTTTAAGATCAAGAGCAAAACATTCAGGACATATTAAGGATGGTATATAACATAGTGTAATATAATGATGTAATAATTTTTTTAAAAATGTGCTTCATTGTATGCTGTGCTTTTCTTTTACACCTTTTAAATAGGAAAGAATGTTTTCTGAACTGGTAGAGACTCTGCTGTAATCTAGTAGTCTGGCCTTGGGAGCAGGGTGAGGACTGTAGCGGCCCAAGAAGGACTTGTGCAGAGAGGGACACATCCTTACCCCCAGGCAGTGGGTAATTGCAGCAATTCCCATGGAGGGTAAAGCTCCTGTTGTCAAAGGACCCAGGCAGCTCAGGGAAAAGCCTCATGTCCCAGTGCATCACACCTGCTCTGGGGTGGCCCACGCCCCTGTAGGGCACACAAATTCTGCAGCTGTTTCTGGACCTTGTGCAGAGAAAGTAAATTCCATGGGTTCACACTCTATGCTGTCTTGCAGATCTGTACATGAACCATGGGGAATCTAAACCTACATCATCATTCTAATTGTTTTTACCATCATCTAAGTTTTTAATCTTTGATAGTGTATGTATCTTAATTAGGAGCTGGTTCTCAAGTGTATTGAAAAGCAACCAAACAAACCAAACAACTGTGTAATTCTAATACATCATTCTGGGTATTCAAAACATCTAATTGCTGTAGCTAATTAAAAACAGGCTTGAACTTACCCTCCTCCTTGTCCTTTCTTGAACATGCTCACTAAGTGTCAGAGGTTCTAGCATCTAGATCAGAATTTAGATCTCAGTATTATATCTGATGCTTGACACCTATTTTAAATTAAGTCTAGGACGAATAAATGCATATAATAAAAAGACAAAGGAAATCCTAATGTACTTAGGCACTTTAAAGGAATTAGTTTAATGTAACATACTATTCTGCTTTACTGGCTGTTTAATATTTAATATTTCTTAGCAGATCAGAACTGTGGTTCTAATGAGAAAAATAATTGAATGATAAATCTAGAAGGTAGTTCCCACATTTAAGTCTCAGTGATTTCAGTACTTTGCAATCACTTTATTTAGCTTAGGAAACTTTCATCTTCAAGTGTAATGAGGCACAATGATTTGAAGTTTTGTGGACAGGGGAGAGAGCAAACCCCATGAACACAATGTAACAGCTGCATAGTGGAACATCCTGCAGAACACTTTGGGGTTGTACCACAAACTCTGCTGAGTTGCATAAGGGAACTGGGGAAAGTGAAGCAGCTAGAGGCTTCTAAAAAATTCTTGGGTCTTATGCTTCCTCTAATAATCTGTGATGTGAAGGGAACTCAGGCTCCTTACTACTGATAGTTAGGAGAGCAAGTAATGGTGGCCCATGAAAGAGAAAGGTTGCTTGTCTACTTTGTCTTCTCGCTCGCCCTCCTCCTTGACAGAAGCTTAATGATCTTCAGATCCATGAAGGTCTCTTTCCCTCTCTTGTGGAAAAAAATCTTTTAACAAGCCCTTCCTCTTACGAGAAAAAAAATTTCCCTGTATAGTGCCAGAATATGTTTAGTGTTAACCTTTGTATATTCATAATCCCACTGGGGTAGCAGAGTTACAATTACAGTGTTCACATGCAGTTTTAAAATGTTACAGAGAACATACTTCCCCTAAAAAGATTGCTCATGGTTTGCTCTCTAACCTAAGTATTCAAGCACCAAACACAGCTTTGAGTACAGTATTTTGCAAGTAGCTTCTCAGTGTCATTGTACAATTTATTTAAGCATTTTATTAAGAAGCTCAGACATAGCCTTAGGCCTCATGTAGGCACATAAGAAGATTTGGTTAATATTTTGGAAAATATAAAAGTGTAATCTTTGCCTGCTTAAAACTCTTTCTGTTCTTTCAGAGCAAATTAATAGCAAGAAGTCAGCGGAGCCACACTGGTCAGGTAATGCGGCAAGGAATGGGCTTCCTATATTAGGCTACTAAGGTGCACAAACAATGTTTTAGAACATATTAAGCAAGCAGATGTCAACTGTTTTGCTGTTCTTTGCAGAATTAAACAAGAGCAAAGCACTACCACTATTCCTGCTCAGAAGAAAAGCTAATTATTTAGATGTGAGGGGAAGAATGAAGCCATTTTCACACTCCTTTGGGATTAACATATGATAGCTGAGACCATCTGACATTCTCAGGCTATGTTATCTTTCCTGTCTAATCTTTAATGAGTGAATAGTGTGCATTTTCCTTTCTCTTCTTCACACGTGGATTGTAGACCTGTGGAGGGCTGTCTGAAATATGGGTGAATGTGGCAGTGTGACTGATATCTCCTTTCCATACAGATGAGAGATCTGCATGTGGAGATCACAGGCACACCATCTGATCCTGAAAAAAGCATGTGGGGTATGACCTCAAGTGAAGATATGGGCTTTGGCTAATAAAATTTATTTTAACCTGCTTTATAATTAGAGCCTGTTTTGAAAGTGTGCTCTGTGATGTCTGGTTCCTATTGAAAAGGAAAATGAAAAATGTTTTCGAATAGTATACAGGGTGATACTGGAACATTGTTTAAACAGCCAGTACTGTTATAAGAACAGGGACTTACAGATGATAGGAATATATTGTTTTTGCAGACAACACTGCCTTTTAAAAATGCAAAAAATAGGTACACATTATTATTTCTGATAAAGCTGTTGACTTTGATATTTGCAAACAGACACATTTTAAGTTGTGAAAAAAATATCAGTTTATGGCATTTGAATATTATTTTTAATTTTTAGTATGAGTATCCTAAAAAAAAAGTGGGTTTCTTCTTCATTTTTCCCCTTGTGGTTCATCATTCCTCCATACTAAATGCTATGGTGATGTAATACTCAGTTGAGGACATGTCAGTCACTGTCATGGTAAATGCCTATAGTTCAGTGGCAACAGAAAATTAAAAATGTAAAAAAGATTGCACTATATGATGGCACAGGTTGACAGGAAGGGCAAATTAGGATGATATCTAAAGTGAGTTACTTGCTCATTTCTGGCATTAATGGCCATGACTGATACTCCAGAGAAGGCAGATTGAGATGAACTGCCTTGGTACAAGGCTCCTTTAAAAGTGCCTTGATAACTATGTGCACAGAGATATAAATTTACCCTATTTATGAACTTCTGGGTGGATGCTAAATTCACTGAATATCGGTGAACAGTAAAAGGTATATTTTGTCTAAGAGTTTCAAGACGGGAGCACTGTAGAATCTGAATTTATGCAGACACTGTACAAAGCCTCTGCACCTTTAAAGAGTGCACTTGAGCTGTTCAGTGAATAGCAACCTCCATACAAACTTGCCAACTCTTCAGAAGGTCTTGGCCACAAACTTCAGTACATTGCAGTACAGGATGCACCCACAGCCACCTGAAGAGGAGACGGAGACCTACTATGTATCTGCATGTCCCCACATGCCTTTGAATGGGCATCCATAACCTTTCTCAGGAGCACACAGGCTTTGTACACAGCCCCAGCTTGGCCCCTGCTGACATGGCTAAGCAATGATATAATCACCAGGCCTGGGTCAGGGACATGATGGAATTTTGTGTGTCCTTAAGTAAATGTGTAACACAAAAGATATTAAGAGATGATGAGAAGAAAAACAGCACTGATGTCCCCCAGGTTAAAAGCCAAATCGCACTATCCATAATGTCCTACTGACTTGTCACAGTCAGAAGGTCAAAATACGTGTTTGTTTTCTTTGCTTTTCATTATCCATACTGAAACACCTACATGACTTCCAATCAGTTTGGAGCAAATATTAACAGAGAATAAAACCCATAAAGCTCTTTAAAAGATCCTTTGAATTACATGCACTTCTGCTTTCTCTGGTCAAGACTATTCCTTCAATCAGCTAGGGCCTTGGATCCTACTTTATGCTGCATATTAACACTTACCTGACAAGGGTGAGCCTTGCTGGGTGCTGCACATTTCCAGATCCTCAGTGGCTTGGACAATATTTAAATACAAAGTTATTGAAGATACCTGTTAGACAATCCCTTTGAAGGAAAGCTCGGTAGTCTTGAAGATTTAGGATCCTCTTTGGTAAATATTTTTTAAAGGCTTGGCAGGAAAATCTAACAGGTCTCTGAGCTGATTTTATCATGTGCCAGAGTAGCAGACCCCACATCTTTACCACAAGACTCACAAGAATCTCAAAAAAAGTGTGAAATAATTCCAAAACTGTAACAGAGGAAAAACAAGGTTCTATAGAAACTGTAAAATCTGACAAGCTGGACATTATGCTTTTGTTTCTTACTGCTCAGTATGAGAATAGGCTGACAAGATCCATGAAATATTATGAGGCTCATTTAAAAATGCCTCAGTAATCATGCAACTAGTTTCACAGAGATACGAATTTGCCCTATTAATGTACTTTTGAGTGGTCTCCTGAGTCATTGAATATCACTGAACAGTAAAAGGTATCTTTCACCTAAGAGTTTCAAGACAGCAGCATATTATATTCCCTATTTCTTCAGAATTCAGGACTAATACTAGATATGTAGATTTACAAAGCCAAATAGTTAAGTTGTAGTTACTTTAAAATGCAATCTATCAAAATCTGCAAATAATTAAAGATTAAATATTTCTTTCAAAAATTGCACCCTTAATTTAATATGGAAGGAAGAATTAGACTATGATAGTTTTACAAAGTACATGTCCCAATGTAGCTTAAAAAACCTTTATCTTACTTTTTCTATAATAGTAGTTGAGGAGGTATGAAACATTTTATAAATTTGTTAGATTATTGCAATGAAAATCTGGTCAGTCGGGACAAAAGGGCAATCCTGCAACCTCCTCCCAGGTGAAAGTCTTATTCTAGTTGACCTTTGACTAAAAATATTTGATTAAAAACACATTAAAAAACCCCAAACTATCTGAAAAACAATGTTGATTAGTTGTGGATTTTTAATATTCTCTGCTTAAAGAGCAAATCTCAAGTTTTTAAACTATATCCCATTTTTTGCTTGAGATTAACTTATTTGAATTAAATACCAGAGGAATTGGTTTATATGATATGACTATTATATCAATTATATTTATGTTTTAAAATTAGGAAATGAATTGACCTTGAGCAGCATATGTACTCAAATTCTGTAATTAAGAAGAATATTAATAATTTAATTTTATAAAAGGAACAGCTGTTCTAGTTGATTGGAAACAGCTAAAAGTATAAAATCTATTTTGTGAATGCAAAATTAAAAGTTAATTTTATTATGGAGTGCAATTTGGCAACTAGAAATAAATTCTTGAGATGTAAGCAATATATTTTTGTAATGCTCTACCTATATATCAGAAAGGTCACATGTATATTTAAATGCCATATTACTAAAAAAGTTTAATGATTTCAATTGAAAAGCTATCATATGATTCAGCTATTTGCAGATGAGTATGAAACAGCTATGATGCATACTTTCTTTTCCCAATGAACTATTTAAAAGCTTTACAGAGAAATAGGTTTATTAAATATTTTTATATTATAAACTGTTCGTTTCACTTACCTACATAAGTCTCCTCAGTCCCTAATTTTCTTCCTTTCTTCTGTGTGTGCGCGCGTGCCATTCTTAGAGATTAAGATTTGCATTAGCATTTGATACTATGGGTTTTCAGTTAAATACATCTCTCTCTCATGGCAGGCTTTAAACTAATTTTGACTGCATGTATTTTAACCTGCGCATTTTCAAGCTTTAACGTAGTCATTACACGTATATACAAGGTGCATAGGCTACAACACGACACTACTTTGAACAAGAACCCAAAATAGTCTGCTAGACTAGACAACGTAGATGCTTGGCAAATTCAGCATGTCTTCAAACTAGAGAAAAATCTTTTCATGATGGTCCTTCTTCTTTCTAAGCTGGTGATTCCCAGCTTAGAAATCACCACATCCACCATTATTGGGTGAATTTCTGCTAGTTACAACTGCTCTAAAAGGAACGGGTCTCTGGCTCTCGGTCAGGCTAAACTTGCACCAGAAACCACTGCTTCTGCTCACACTAATACTTCATCTTGGCACTCAGCAGTGAAAGGCCATCGCCATGTGGGAATTATTCTATACTGTAAGAGACCTTTCATACTTTGGGATACTGTTGTTTCTCCTGTACTGCTTCCAACAAAAGCACTTTCCACTCCTCTCCATTTTAACTAGTTTTTATCTGTACACAGAATTGCAAGACTATTTAGTGAAACAAACTCTCTTTTAAAGCAATCTGATATTCTGTGACTCTACATTCTTAATGTAACTTAGTATCAAAGAAAGGAACCAGATTGCCACAGTATGCCATGAAACATTGTAAAAAGCAGTAACATTGTAAGTCCTGATGAAATATTTTAATCCTACATCAGTAGTAAATGGGATGCACTTTTTTCTCAAAGACTTATTTTGCTAAGGACTTCTGGATCAGATCCATCGTTTATTTCCTGCCTTGCTGTCACTCAGTCTGGAGCACTAAAGATATCTTCTACTTAATATCATTCAACCACACACTTCTGACACCTAAATCTTTGGCAAAGGAATGCTAACTAATGAAGCTAAACATTCCTCTCAATGTTTTCTCTAACACGACAGTTTATAGAAGATTCTTCAGTAGAAAAGAAGACAAGTGCTTGGTTATTAATTTACTAAGTTGACCCTAAGAATATGGTGTGGGAAATTACTTCAGAACCGTAAATATTAAAATATTGTTAAGGAGCTGTACCATGGTAACTGTCCATTAACTTCTCATTATTTCAGATATGAGGGTTCTCATGGTATTGTCTCATCTCATTATTCCTTAGGAGAAGAGATTCTTGGCAGTATTTGACATACATACAAACACAGTAATTTTACATGTCCTGTCACTACAAACATTTATCAAGCTGTGTTTTTCCTTGATTCAGAAGTCCATGGCAAACTGTCTCTCTACCAACATGGTTGTGCCAAAGCTTGCTTGACAACTGCCACCAGAGGATCTCACCTGAAGCTGAACAGTTCCAGATTAGTCTGGGTGAAGTTTTGAAGGCACTTTTTATTCCACTGTGTCATTAGGTAATCAGAAAATAAACCCGATATTGTAAAAGTATAAGGAGTAAATAACATATTATCAATGTTAGAATGCAAAATTTAGCAAATTACTGATCAAGTTGCTCAGTTTGTTTGGCTACATAGATACCAATTAAAAAAAATGAATAGGGAACTCGCTGCAGTAAGAAAAGTTATTATTTTAAAAGAAATATGCCTTACGTCATACTTACGTGATGGCCAATGAGAGACAAGAAACCCTGAAGGCTGTCACTATCTACCAGGATACTTCTAATCACTGTTTCGTGCCAAGCATTTTCCCCTCTGCAGGACAGTGACTGCCATTTTGTTGTACTGGCAGGGTAACATGTCTCAGCCCCTAAATTTTGCAGTTTTACAGAAAGTTAACATTCGGGGAGCATGTTTTGGCTCTGCTGTGCCACAGGCAACTTAGGCTGAGAGTGGCTGTTTGGGGCTGGCCCTGTGTCCTGGACCTTTCTGAGAAGGGGCATCACTAACGCTGACTGTTGCCCACTTCTGCACAAATATATATCCCAGTCTTTGGAACTTGACCCATATGTTCATTCCCAGTACTGGCACCATGAATTTCTTTTTTTTTTTCTCAGCTTCATTTGTAGGAAACAAAATATTGAAAATAATTTCAGAAATCCAAAACCAAGCCACCAACCAAAGCCAACAGGCACACCCGTCCGAAGCGGCTCCCGGGATTTTAAAGGTGTTTACCATGAGCAGCTCTCAGGTCACCGTGCGCTGAGCTCCGCTCGGCCCCCGCGATGGAGCCGGCCCCGGAGCCGGCCCGCCGCCTCAGAGGGAAATGGCGGGAAGGAGGCGGCCGCGCGTGGGGCACCCGGGGAAGGATCAAACGACACCGACGCGGCGGGACCGTCCCTGCTGACCCCGGTGTGAACGTGTTTATTTCACGCTGCGGTCACGGGTTGCTTTACAGAAACATCTCATGCTGGACCCCGCGCGGGGTCGAAGACGGAGGGGAACACGTGTATTCAAACGTAACTATTAAATAACCTGTACACAAAACTTCAGTCTGTTACCCTGAAAGCACCGAGGGCCGAGCCCCAGCACGGTCATACCGACGCTGCCACCTCACCCCCGGGTGTCTATAAGCCTCGACCCCCGCGGCCGGACCGGGCCGGCCCCGCTCTTGCCCAGCGCCCGGGGCCCCCCCTCAGCCGCGCTCCAGGCCGGGCCGGGCGCCTGCCCCGGGACGGCCCCGGGGCCCTACGACCGTCCAGTCCCGGGCCTGAGGGTCCGCAGAGGCCGCCCCCAGCCGGAGTCCTTCTCGCCGTGCCCGGCGAGAGTCCGAGAGCCGGCCGCCCTCTCCCCGCCGCGGCCGCCCTGTCCCCGGCGGCGAAACGCCCCCAGCCTGGGTCCCCCCGCGGCTCGGCTCGGCTCGGCTCGGCCCGCAGAGGCAGCAGCCGCCGCCGGTCCCGGCGGTCACAGGTCGCGGCTGTCCTCCCGCTTGACGCTGTCCGCCGCCGCCTTCAGCTTCTTGTTCTGGTGGGTCTTGACGTGCTTGGCCAGGTGGTCGCTGCGCATGAAACGCTTCCCGCACTCGGGGCAGACGAAGCGCTTCTCGCCCGTGTGAGTCCGCAGGTGCCGCTGCAGCTCGTCGGAGCGGGTGAAGCTCTTCCCGCAGAAGAGCCAGTTGCAGACGAAGGGCCGCTCGCCCGTGTGCCAGCGCAGGTGCGCCTTCAGGTGCGAGGTCGTGCCGTACACCTTGCCACAGCCGGGGATGTGGCAGATGTGCTGCTTCTTCTTGCCCGGCTCCGCCTCAGGGGCGCTGCCCGCGGCCGACTGGCAGTTGGGGCAGCGGCAGCGGCGGCACCTCCTGGCCGTGGCCGCCAGGGGAGACTTGGTCTGCAGCAGGGCGGCGATCTGCGTCTGGTACTGAGCAAAGTCCGAGTGCCCCAGCACCAGGCTCCGCGGCAGCGCCGCCGCCGCGGGGAAGCGGTGGCCGCAGCCTCCGGGGGCGCTGGCCTGCTGGATGCTCCACCAGGGGATGTCCTCGGGCGGCGGGTTGGGCGACAGTTGCCGGCAGGGCTGGGCGGGCGGAAGCAGGTTGGAGTACCCGGGCGGCAGGGCGGCCTGGGCGGCGTAGGGGACGTAGGCGGGCGGGCAGCTGGACGGCAGAGCAGCCATGGAGGAGGGCAGCATCTTGACGGGGGAGAACTCGTAGGGATAGGAGGGGTCCGCCGGGGGTGTGAGGGGCAGTTCATGAGAACCCCCGAAGGAGGGCTGCAGGTGATTCTTTTGAGGGGTCAACCCCAAGCTGGGATGCGGCGGCGGCAGCCCTCCCGGGGAGTGCGCTGGCATCTCGCCGCTCCACGGGTGGAAGATCCTAGAGGGGGATCCCAGCGTCGGGTCGTAGGAGACAGGCAAGAAATCCGAGGGCGCTGCTCCCGGCTGCCCGATCCGGCTACAAGTAGCTGCCAGAAGAGCCAGGGGCGAGTGCTTGGCCAAGTCTGGGGAGGCGCTGGGGGTGCGGTCCTGCGCAGGAACGGGAGGGANCTGGGATGCGGCGGCGGCAGCCCTCCCGGGGAGTGCGCTGGCATCTCGCCGCTCCACGGGTGGAAGATCCTAGAGGGGGATCCCAGCGTCGGGTCGTAGGAGACAGGCAAGAAATCCGAGGGCGCTGCTCCCGGCTGCCCGATCCGGCTACAAGTAGCTGCCAGAAGAGCCAGGGGCGAGTGCTTGGCCAAGTCTGGGGAGGCGCTGGGGGTGCGGTCCTGCGCAGGAACGGGAGGGAGGGAAGAAGGGAAGGAGGGAAGAGAGCGCGTTACTCGCCGCCCGCCGATATCGGCCTGCGAGAAACTTCCCGCGCCGCTGCCCGTGCGCGGCTGGGGCCGCCCCGCCGCTCCCCGCACGGCCAGTAAACTTTCCGAAAACAATGTGCATCCAGAGGGCAGGACGGGCCCGGCCCCCCCGCCCCGCCCAGAGACCGGTCCCGCCTGCGCCCAGTGCCGCCGGCCCCCCCGCCGCTCCGGGGCCGGGGAAGCAGCCGGTGTGGGCAGGCAGGCCCCGCGCCCCCCACACCCCTTGCCACGGAGCACTGCCTGGAGTTAGTGACGGGCTGCTGGCGGGAGAGGGAAGTTACCAGCCCGAGAAGCCCGAGCCCAGCCTCCTGCCGCCGCGGGGGTCTCCACCTACCTTTCCGGGCCGCCCGCCGGGCAAAGCCCCGGGTGGGAGGCGGACGCCAGCTGCCCTCGAGCAGTGCGGGTCACAACCGCGGAACTCGGCGAAGTCCGAGCAACACTGGGTGCAGGTACTGACCTGGAGGAAAGCCTGGAGGGAGTCGTTCCGGAGGACAGCCACTGCGGCCATGGCTACTGCGCCCGGGGCGAAGGGAAGGCGCCGGGGCACTGCCGAGGCATGAGGACGCCGAGGGGAAGACGAGAAGCTGCCCAGTTTCCTTCTCTCTCCCCCTCTCTCTCCCTTTCCTTCTGATCTCTTCGCCTCCGTGCGCGTCCCACCCCCCCGCGCTGCGCGATCTCCGCGGACTGTCTGACTGCGCCAGGATCACCTCCAAGAATTTGATAAGGACTTTGCCGGGCCGCCAACCAGTCAGAGGGAAGATTTATGGCTTTGAAGTTTGCCGCTACCCAATCATCAAAGAATAGCGGCTCTTTCAGAAGCGAAAGCAAATCCTTTGAATCCACAAAGCTCCTATGGTGTGTTTGTTGGTCTGGATAAAAGAACTGATTATTAGGGGGGATGGGAAGGGAGGAGATAAAGGCGGGACAATTAATGAAGTAATCACTATGTGGGAAATGTATATACACAAATAATTGGATTTTCTTGATCAAAGGACCCCTTGCCGCCTAGAGACCCTCGCGTTGGATGTGCAAGACACTGGATCACCCCCTCTTTTTTTTTTTTTTTCTTCTGCAATTAAATTTGTGGCAGAGCCCTAAAGTGACAACGCGTCTTTGTTATCGCTCGAGGAATCTGCCTCCAGATTCCTCTGATACTGTTTAATGACTGAAAGTAACATAGCACAGTGAATTCACCTGATCGGGGCTGGTCGACCCCAGCCGTAAAACTTCCCTGGAGTAATTGTCGGTGGTTCCTCCCCGCTCCCTCCCTCCGCCCGCCCTTCCCCCGAGGCTGAGGGGTATGCCCTCGATATGACTCGGCAAATAACCGCGCATTTTCCCCTCTGGTAGCTGGATTTGTTTCACTTCGCTCAGCCGGCGAAGCCCCCTTGTTACCGGGAGCCCCCGCCTGGCGCGCGGCCAGGCCAGGCGCCCAGCCGGGCCCGGGGAGGAGCGGCGGGCTGCCACCAGCAGCAAGCGCTCTCTCAGACAGACACACCGACAAACCGGGCAGCCAGGAAACAGAACGGAAAAGTTTCCTCTTCCCTAACCGGAGCTGGGTGTAAAAGATACAATATCTTTAAACGAAGACCGGAGCCTCTCTTGGCGGGTCTGCCGACCTGGCCTGTCTTGCGCCGGCGGGGAGTCCAGATCGGGGCGGCTCCTCGGGAGCACGAACGCTGCTACCGGGTCTCTACCTCCCCCGCTCTCTCACCTCCTGCCCCAAAGCCAAAGACGGCCCCGAGCGCTTTGTTACTTCATCCCGCACCTTTCGGCCTTAGTCTATACATGTCTATACGCATGTGTGTATGAAGGATCTAACCTGCCTTGCGTTCGGCCATGTGTGAGGCTATTGACCCTCTAACCAGCACCAGGCACATCTGGGTCACAGCTTGCCGCCACCGTCGGCTGCTGAGCTCGGTGGGCTGCAGAGCTGGCGGGACCCCTCGCATGTGCCGCCCAGCAAGGGACAGGCGGGGCCCCGCGCCTCTGCGGGCCCGCTCAGCTCCGCGCTCTGCCGGGGGCCCTGGAAACGCGCTCCTCTCCTCCTCGCTTCCCCATCTGCTCAGAGGCCATCGCAAACGCCGGCCTGTTTGGCCAGGTACCAAACCTAGGACGTTCATCTCCGTCTTGAGGAGGTGGGGGTGCCCTTTCGGGCAGATGCCGGCTGGCTCTGGTCCTCCAGAGCTGTTTGCACAGGTAACTCGATCCTCCCCGCAGTCGCTGGGTTCAATTGTATTCGCACCGCCACTGAAGTCTCTTTAAACGCCAGCACACAGAGATCTTTATCTGCCTTTCCTGTGGAAACAATCACTGTCCGTTCAAAGACTTTCAAGAGTTGTAGGGCTTGAATTAGATCGGTTTCTTTGAAGGGATTAAAGTGCCAAGTCCTCTCCCACGGCTCCATATCGAGTCCTGGGGAGAAATAAAAGCTCGACCCCGTGTAACACTACGAGCAGCCATATCAAGCTCTTCCCATGTGCCAGGTAACCGCTTCACCAGGTTGTCCACAGGAAGACAAGAGTCCCAGCGCTTATACCACGCACTGATGCATCGAGGCAACGTTCGCCGCTGCTGCAGGACCCAGCGGCCAGGCAGCAGCCTCCGTCAGGGTGCGAGGTTGTGAGCAATAGGGCCCCCATCCGCCTGGAAGGGTGCGGGGCTCACGGGGCTCGGCACCTCCATCCACCACACACGAACACCTCCCAGTACCGCCGATGCGCGATCCGCCGGGGGCTGCGCCGCGTCTACACGGGACATGGCGGCAAACGGGGAACCACAGCGAGCCCCGGCCACAGCGCGGCCGGGAGGACGCGCGCACAGGCATTGCCTCGCACACCCCCGACCGCAGCTGCCGGGTGCCCCCCGCTCACTGCCAAACTCCAGCCGCGCCACTAGAGCCGCATCGGGGCAGGAGCGCACTCGTCCCCTCGAGTCTAAACTGTAGCCAGGGCAGCCGAGGGGGAACCCCACGTGGGGAGCCCGACCCGCACCTCTGCTCCCTGGGGGAGCAATAACTCGCCAGACAAGCGAAACGGCGGCGCTCGCACTTGCTTTGTCCCTAAACCTCTGTATCCCCAAACTTATGTCGAACCCAGAGATCTGCGAGATGCCCGATTTAACCCCTACCTCGATTTTTGTTAATTCGTTCTACCTAGTAATTGCCAGAAGAATACTCAGAACAATGTTTCTAAACGAAATGAGACAGGATACGTCGATCAGGAGACACTGAGCACCCCGAGGTTCCCTCCATTCTCTGAAGTACGGTATTTCCCCATATACCTTGACGAACCAAAAAGATTTGTCAAGTTACATAAGAGTTAGTGGAAAACTGGATAAGTTTCTATACAGTTGCCACACTACAAATGCCATAAATCTGCATCCAAGAAAGCACATTACCTAAAAATTGAGAATAAATTCTCACTTCTGGAAGAAACCAATGGGCTGAAAAATGAAACGTTGCAGTCATAATTTTCTGTACAAATAATTAGTGTTCAAACTCGGAGCATTTCAGTCTCCTGAAATGTATTCTTAATGAAGTGATATTCAGAGCTGTCATTAAAAATGCAGGGCTGGAAGATCAAAGTACAATATTTATTTTAGAAATTTGTTTCAGTTATCAGGAGATACAGGTATCAAGGCCAAGTGTCAATTCAGTTACACAAAGCACTATTGCGTTGAGAAATGGGCTGCCGCTACGTTCTAGGATAAAGCAAAGGGACACCAGAGATGAGTTACAGGGCGGGACGCGGCGCCGGCGGGGTGTGGGGTTGCTCTTGGCGGCGCAGCCGGGCCAGGGCCCGCTCGGAGAGCGGCGCTGAAAAGCAAGCCCTGCGTGGAGCTTTGGCTCGCAGACCAAGGGGCCGGTCCCGACCGGCGGGGCTGTAGGGGCCGGAGCGGCGCTTGGGCCTGCCGGGGAGGCAGCGGCAGCGCCGTCGGCAGCACAGCGGCCCGGATGCCAAGAGCGGGAGCCTGAATTGCTCCCCCCGCGGGGTTGAGGGGCAAGGGACACGGCTCCCACAGCCCCGCTGCCTCCATGGGACCCTGCCTGCTACGGCGGGCGGCGAGACCACTACTGCTCCCGGGGTCAGAGGGGCTCAGGCTGCACTGGGCTGGATGGCTACTGTCGATTTAAACACAGTAGATGTAAATCACAGGTTACCACCACCATTTCTTAGATAGGTGTCTTAAAAATCAATATTTTTCAGATTCAGGTATCCCGGAGTGGCTGTACCACCATGTAGGGCTCTGTGGACCTTGGTTTGAATGCAGGTAGCATACCAGGGAATAAGAGCTGCTTGCATGCCAGTGGTACTCCACGGTTTCTGCTGTGCCTCTGACTTCAGGGCCCCAAGTACCTCATTCTGGAGCCTACCCCAAAACCTGTCCCAGTGACGGCTCACACTGTCACAGCCAGGTCCTCTCATGACATTCACAGTCCCTCCAAAGATATGTGCAGTCATCTGCCATGACCCTCTCTAGTCCCTCCTGTGATCACCACAGTTCCTCAGCTCTTCCAGCGTAGCCACAAACAACCCTGGAAGCCCGGATGGGCTCTGGCTACCTGCTTGTCCACAACTTGGGATTCCCTGGTTGTTTTCCATGAAATACTGTTCTTCAGCAATTGTGACAAAGAATCAGAAGCAGGATCATTTTAAAATGAACAGCTGCATTAATATTCAGCCAAGCTGCCTAGTCAAGTTGTCCATAAGAGGTGGCAAAATTTAAACCTGAAAAAGCTTTAATAAGCTTGCTCCAGAAGTGTCTTCACAGCAGCCCTCATTCTTTCTGGTTTAAAGATGTACTAACAGAAACCACCCATCCACAACAGCAAGAAGTTTCACCAGAAGGTAAATTACCCCAGATATACAGCTTCAAGCATATGTGGATACACTGCCAACAGTTCTGTGTTATATGCCATTAATACTATTTTTATTTACTTCAGCATATTCACATTTTTACAGTAGACAACATGACTGGCATAAGAAGAGGAATCACCAGTTCACACAGTGTAATTTGAACACCAAATTTTATTTTCATCAGTAGATGAAAATAAAATAAACATTAAAAACTGCTATGGTATCTCCTGATTTTTTCCGTGCTTTAGGGAAAAAAACAAAATCCTAGACAAGGTCAGCACATGTTAAGGCATATTTAGGATTTAAAGGCTTGCCTCAACATTTCCCAGTGGAGGTGTGGATTTGACAAAGATGAATAGAGGATTTCCCAAACTTCTGAAAGCTGAGCTGCCCTTTATGAGAAGAGAACAAGTTTTATGCCTCACAAACCTGTTGTCAAAGCTTTAAATATCTTCATGAATTCATCTTCTGCTCCATCTTTGGCTGGTCCTTTGTGACTTTTCCTCCTGTCTTGCGGAACATTGGTGAACATTTTTGGATACACTTACTTCCCTTGCTTCCATATTTTAAAAAGAATCAGACTCTTTATTGTAAAAATATTGAAAGTGTTATTCTTGGCTCTACTTGGAATGCTTGGGACACTTCTAGTTCAAGATGATAGTTTCAAATTCTCTGGAAATGCTTTCTGCCTTTAGCATACATGGCTGCATTTTTATCACAATTCTAATGGCTAGAAATGGACTTTACAAAATGGAAAGCAAGCCAAGACTCTGGTGAGCATCTGAAAAGGATCTGCTGTGTGCACCCTGCTTGTTCTCCCATTTGGGGAAACAACAGGTAAAAGAAGACTCTATATTTTTGATGGAATGCATTTGTTTGGGGAAGACTGGATGGGAACTTTTAATTTTAGGACTAGAGATACATATGGCTTTTTTTTTTCTATTGTAATTAGTATCGAATGAAAAGGTAATTAAATTGTTATTTGCTTCCTCTTAATTACAGAGAGTATGGGATCTAAAAATTTGGTCTTATGATAAGTAATTTTGGTTATGTAGTATATTTATTGACAAATTAAACAGCTGTCTGTGTCCATACTGTGTTAGAACTGGAAACAGCACAAAGTTTATCCAGAAATATCATTGTTTAATCTATACATAAATACTGGATGATCATGTGGCTGCCACATTGCTATTGATTTGGGTGAATGGATTAATCCAACACTGTAAAAATGCACCTGTTATTTAATGAACTCGTGCTGGAATTTTACAATCTTTTGGAAAAGAAAACAGTAAGTATTTTCTAATGGCAGTATTTTTCAATATTTCAAGAATCACTTTTGAAATAACCCATTCTTCAAGGACTGCTGAACAAGAACGTATAAAAATATCCATAATCTTTATCATAAAAGGCAAGTACTCTATACAAACTCTTCAACAGCTCCACTTTAGCTGGGGAAAAAAAAAAGAGATGTGAAGAAAAAGCCCAATAGTTAGATTGTGAGGGTCAAAACAGGGACACAGATATGGTACATGACTGGCATTAAAGGTGTCTCAGGTAAGAGATACTGTCTTCACACTATGGGACAGAATCTGAAGATCCTCTCTGTATAATGCTTTCAAGGTAGGTTTTTCCAGTTATACACACACATTGGTGAAAGGCGGCCTATAAACTATGACAGGTGAGTGCCTCCAACAGAGGGAGAGCTTTTGAACGGGACCTAGAAAAACTAGATTTCTAAACTGAGGTGTTTGTTTTTGTTAAATGCCAGTCTTCTTGACTGCCACCAGAGGCTCAGGGTCCCATGAAAGATTGGGGAAAACTTCAATTACAACTCTGAAATGACTTATCTCTTCCTAGCTGAACACCGCTCTCATAGACTGGCACAAAAGTCTTTCCAGGAAAGCAGTGTACAGTATGTTTCTGTGTCATTTCATAAATTGATGCCTTGAGTGGTGCAGAATAATACATAAATAGCTAAATGCATAAATTACATGAACTACCCAAATATAAATTTCTCTCCCTTCAATTCTGAAAATTAAAATACCATTAATAAAATTATTTCAAATATTTTTCAAATATACAGTATTTTTATTATGTTTTCCATCTTCACAGAACTATAAAAAGGTGAAGTCATTCTAACCATGCTCTTGGATGCTAGAGTCAGCTTCCTTCCCCTTCTTTACACGGGGAATGACACTTCCCATGCACAACTGCTCCAGGCTTGAAAAGAGGAGCTCTTTGCCTCAGTTCTGCACACAGATTATGAGGCTGCTCCTCACCAAACACTTAAACAACTTACCCCAGCTCAGCTGAAACCTCAGGAGTACTGGGTGAGGCATGTACCTTCTGCTGGCTGGCTGGCCATGCCAATCAAAGTAAACAACCCTAATCTGGGAATAAATCACATTTCACTTCAGTCTTCAATCAGTTTCTATTGTTCAGGGACAAACAGCTTGACCAGCTGTTTGAGAATCCATGACAAGATGAGGAGAAAGGATATTCTCCTCAAAGATAAGTGTATCAGCATGGCCATGACTCATGACAGTACAATTTTTCTCACACTTCTGGAACTTCTGAGACAGAGAAAAAAGATCTTCAAATGGTTACATTTTTTGGCTTTTCTCCCTCAGTAAATCTCATATTCCTATTTTCCTACTACATGAAGAAAGCTCTCACATTCTACTGGCATTGAGCTGAGAGAATCACATATTACACATGAAAGAGAGAAGAGTGCATGGTAAAGCACAGATACTGCAACAAAGTGGAAATGTATTAGTCTAAATTACCTAATTCTTATGCCTGGAAATAAGAACAAGACTATGATGCTGCAGAGCTGGCACT
This sequence comes from Nicator chloris, assembly GCA_013400495.1. Taxonomy (NCBI): domain Eukaryota; kingdom Metazoa; phylum Chordata; class Aves; order Passeriformes; family Pycnonotidae; genus Nicator; species Nicator chloris. Next base: position 4,511 of record WAAE01014421.1, on the reverse strand, counting down.
CCAATGCCCAAATGATATAGAAATCTGTACTTGAAAACCACTGACTGCTTTTTAGGTCACACTAAACCACAAAGAACTATTTTCCAATTTTTTTTGTCTTAAAAAGAAGCTTGGAGAAAAATCCAAATGCCAAGTCATGCAATTTCATCTGTAATCAGACTAACTTTATAAAATGCTGTCATTCTTATCACTGTACAAGAGTATGAGGATCAAAATTATATTCTGTCAAGATTTTTACAGAAGGCAGTGGAGTAGATGCCCAGAAAAACTGAATTGGGCTCATGATTTACTCCTTTTTTCTACTTCCATTGCTACACATGCTAAGTGTACTTGGCACATGAAGTGATTCAGAAAGAAGCTGCTCTAAGTGCCAATGATTCTCTTTAATGAGATACAGTTATCAGTTGATTTATGAATTTCTGCTGCCTGTTCTCATTAAGGGTAAGGTAATTTGCATTCTAGAAGTAAGACTGTTTATAAGAGAAGACAGTAATCAAAATCTCTCTAAATCAAGTTTTAGAATTGTACACTGGGAGGCTAGAGGTAGTTCCAGCAATGTGTGTAGCTTCATCCATTAAACTCTACTGCAAAGACTCATGAGAAGGTGTTACATCTCCAGTTTTATCTTGTTTTCCAAATCAGTATAGCATTCATCTCAGGAATTTAATATGGGAAGAGACAAAATGAACTTTCTGCTTGAGCCTTCTGATACCCTTGTGACCTCCCCTCCTCCTCCTGGGAGATGCTACGCTGTTAATTTAGATACCATATGCCTCACTGGTCATCAATTCAACTGCTGCTCTTTATGTTACAGCCTTCACAGGGATTTTGATCACACTGCCTATAAAACGAATAATTTCCTCTACCTACTGTTGCTCTACCAGCCAGACATGCCCCAGCTGATCAGTATTTTCTTATAAATACCTAGAAATAGCACAGTCTAGTCAGCTTTGTTCTTTGTTTTGGTATATGCTTCTCCACTATCATTCAGACATTATTTGCAGTGCTCCAAAGTAAAGCATCAACAACTGAAAAACAGCAGAGGAGGAATGCAGGAAAAAGGAAACAGAGCTACACAGACTCTGAACTAACACTACTGGTCAGATATCTGAATGTAAGCCAGCATTTTGGGAGGGGCCAGAAGCAAAAGCCTAACCACCTAGGGAGAGAGAAAAGGTAACCTCCAAGCAGACAGCACATCAGTGCTGAGACTGACTATAGAAGCTAAGAATGAGCATGGAATTACACATGGTAATGCTGGAGACACTGATTATGAGAATACCAAGATGAACGGAGCAGCTCAGCCTGAGCAATTGATTGAAGCTGTTTTCATCTCTGTGGGGTGTTCTTTAACATTTCACTCTATACAGCCACCTCTGACATTCAGCTCATACATACATTCAACCTAGATAAGGTGTGGAAACTTTGTCTCCACTTCTCTGTTCTCTCCAGCCACCAGCCAGAACAGCAACCACACTGTTTCCCTTTCCTCTTTTTTGTAAACTTCTGTCAACTTGGCAAATTTCCCAGCGACAGGATATGTAGGGATATACCAGCCACGTGTGAGAGGAATATTCAGGATATTTTTCTCAGTAGCAGGAGTGCAGCTGCTGAGCTGGATGGAAACAGAAATTGGATCAACAAGCAAAATCTTGTGACAGTCCTGAGTAAAAAGGTGGTCAAACTGCCGTGAGTGTACTGGGAGGAGCTTTAGTCAGTTTGAGCACATAATCTTTAAAGCATTTATCTTCACAACTCCTCTATAAAGATTATGTTACTATTGCTTTTTTATCAAAGGCAACTGTCTTAGATTGCAATGCAAGATGTAACCAAAAGTACGTATTCTATTACCATCTGTTAAAACCAGGTGGGGTAGTGTTCTTTATCTCTTCCATGACCCAT
>WAAE01014417.1:26011-49139 GCA_013400495.1 Nicator chloris | reverse complement strand
TTGTATATCACTACAGAAACATTGGTACTGAGCTCAGTGCATGGCTTCAAGATTTCCACAGCCAAGCCAGTGCTGTCACAGTCCATGGTCTGCAGAGGGACACTGCAGCTATGTTTACACAACTGAAGCCCACACAGAAATTAAAGTAAGTGGATGCAATTGTGTTTCACGCAGCTTGATAAGAAACACATTTCCTGACAAAACACTTCCTTTTAATGTCTAATTACCTATGGAATAAGCAACTCTGAACAGCAGATTTTTTTTTTTTCCCAGGGCAAGAAGTCATTGTTAGAGCTGGGGAAGGAAATGTCTCATACCTTCCGACTAGTCTGTTGGTTTGAAAGTGCATTTACTGTAGAATGCACCAGGTAGCCAAAAGAAGGAAATTAATAAACATTACATTGAGCTTTCTTAAGGGAGATATCAAGTAATCAATGTAGGTGTAGATTCAGATGTGGGGAGCTGGCACTATTCTCCAGTCAAAACCATCCTAAACCTCTGGTTTTAGTAGGCAATGAGGAAGCAGGTCCATAATTTTGTCTTTGTTTGACTTCCTCTGAGGCAGTCAACAACCTCTTGGGAATCACCAGTGCCAGAGCTCTGCATGCCCTTGGCCTTCAGACGTTCTTGGAAAGGAGTGTCTTCATTCCATTGAGCTGCAAAACCTGACAGTTTTAAAATCCAGTCCGAGAAATAACCAAACCAGATACATTTTCTATTGGCAGCACTCACAGGTGTTTCTTGACGTGTATCTGCCTCTAAATAACAATTCCACCCCAAAGTCAAATAGATGGGCTGAAAACTCTACCATGGACAAGTTTGTAAGGATCCACCCCAAACAAATGAAAAAAAAAATCCAGACTGCAATGTACAAACTTCTTCAGGGATTCAGATTGTCTGGGGCAAGTGAAATAGCCGCAGTTGAAAAATTCAGCTCACAAAATGTGAGCCCACTACAGAAATCCTGCCATGAATCACGGGAAAAGCTCTATGAAAGTTATAAATCAAGATCTCTCTGATCCTTTTTAGGAGACAAGGCACTACTAAACAAACAGATCATTTTGTTAATTGCAATCAATACACATAAAAGCACCTTGAGATCACTCACTTGGATGTGCTGGAAGACAACTCAGCTCAAAGGATTAGGTAAATGGGCAACCTGCTCTTGGTAGTCTCATCTGCTGTGCAGCTGCCAGAGCAGTGCTGAGTATTGCAGGGAGAGTGGCCCTGATGTCTTCAGCAGACGTTTGTCAAAGAGTAAAAATTAAAATAGTGACCTTTCGTTTTTGAACTTACCAGACCTATGGGTAATTAGACTCAGGAAGCCTTATGCAGCCAAATCCTTTAACTACTCATCTTAAAATGTGTCTCTTGATGTGGATATCTCTGCTGCATTAGAGGACAATGAAAATAACCATGTGAGAAATCTTGGAAATGTGATTTATTGGATGGATCTTTTCTCTGTTTGTCAGCAGGCATACTCTCACACCCCTTACATGTATTTTTCTTACAGTGTGGCTTATCCAAAAGGCTTCCCATCTGAGTATTCCATCATTGTGGCCTTTTGAGCTTGTGAAAGGCAGTCCGTGGCTTGGGTGGAATTTACAGCAAGTCAGTAGTTCTGGCAGCAAAGAACACGTTGTCATTCATGTCCTGACAGGAAGGCAATCTCTGTGTCTCTTCAATACCACACCAGATCAAACACTCGTGCTTAGGACTGTAAAGAAATGTAAAGAAAGATTTTAGTGGTCCTTGGCACAAGATAGCATTGAGCAAGAAAGGAAATAATGCAAAATTATTTCTTGATTGTTAGAAGGTCCATTCTATCCCTCAAAATAAGGAGAACAACACTTGAAGACATGAATATCTTTTGTCATGAAGCCATCAGCTGACAAGTCCTCCTTTGGTTGGTGGATCAGGCAGGGGGGTCACTATTTTCTTCCTCCTGGTACTCAGTGGTGAGTGATGCTGACTAGCTCCCTGATGGGACTCACAAGTGAGTTATTTTTCTGAGAGTTTTTTTCCTAGTCCACTCTCTTCCACCCTTGTGTAATCTCTTAAGGAATGTCTTCTTTCCTTAGAGTCAGTATCCTTTTATTTTTATTTTGATGGGACTTGTTTGTTTGTTTGTTTGTTTGAAGTCTGCCAAAAGCAGTCACTTTTATTGAGAATTTATAACAATCTTAAGGCAGATTCTCACCCCACCCCTATCACCCATTTATTGATCTTATAGAAATAGGGGAAAAGATTCTTGATTTTTTATTAGAATAATTGAGCTTTTAATTGTGGAAAACTTGTTTTTCTTCTTTCTTATAACACAATTACCCCTCTTAGGAGCTCTTTACAACTAGTCAGTGTTTTTCTTGGAAATGGAATTAAGTATTATTTATCCAGCTCCTCCCTCTAGTGGTGACCATAGGGCTCAAAACAGAAAGAAGTTTTCATGCTTGTGAGCTGTATATCTACAGGTCACACAATTCTGTGTATTGGTGGCACGCTTTTTTTCTGTAAATGCTGTGTTGTGGTTACTAACTAAGTCCCCTATTTGTGAAAGAGTTTACTGTGTTAATCTTAACATTTTTTGTGGATACTAGGTGGAAGAAATAAAGAGGGAAAGAAAGCAATTGGAAGAAAATTAGGTACCATACTTAGAATTAAGAGTGTTGTTCCTGATAAAGCTGCAGACAGTGAGTATTTGACCTAAAACTTTCCATTGAAAAAGAAAATAATTTTATTGTTGAAATCGGTAGAGATACAATTGCCTGCTAGTCCGTATTCAATTAGAAGAACCTGTGGTTTCTCCACAGGACCTGAAATCTTGTTTGAGGAGGGGAACATGTGGAAATAAGTTTAACCAGCAGAGCAGTGTCTGGACCTGTGTGGAAGCAGAGGCTTCACTAGGCTGATGGACACGGTGGCTGCAGTGCTTGTGTGCTCACAAGCTGTGTCCAGGAGCAGAACAGGGCTGGGGCTTTGGTATGTGGGTTTGTTTTATTTAGGTATTTGTTTTCTAATTAGTGTCATGGTGTGTGTAGTTACAGACTATTATTTTATGTGTCTCTGAGATACTATTAAAGGAACTTGAAATTCACTGTAATGCAGATAAAGCCTGCTTGGAAGGCTGCCGGAAACTTCCCGATACAGCCGGGCTGTGCTCTCTTCCCAGCAATGCAGCCTTCCTCTCATGATTGCTTTTCCTGGTGATTATTTAATATTAGCTTGCCAGTTCCCCCTAATTCTCTGTGATTGTCTGAGAACATGCAGCTTTTTTTATTGACTGCACAGCTGAAATGAATTTATAAACAGAAAGAGCAAGTTTTAGTCTCAGTATATGAAGCAAGAACAACTGGAAACTGACTTTTTTTTTGTCAAAATGAAGAGACATGCTCATAGTGAGTTCTGCCTGTGGAGGGGGCTTAGAAGAGGGTTGAGGTTTAGGAATGGATCAGAGTTGCTGTGCCTGTGAGGCAGCCTGGTTCTGTGTACATCACTTCCTGAGGGGTGCATGGGTGCCCTGCTTGATGTGGGAATTGCAGGAGCCCCAAAACATTTCTGTGCTTGCTCTTGCAGTGTCTGCCAAGGGACAGCTCTGCTATGAGAATTTACAGCCTTTCTAATCCGAGAAGAAGCAGCTTTGTGGTTCCTCACACAGCAAAAACAAAACCAACGCCAGAACCAAGTGCTGTTCCCAAGAGCTGCTTGCTGCAATCCCAGCTGGTTGCCTGCACTTGGCACAGACAGGAGCTGTCTCTTTCCACCTCCCTCTGCCTCCTCCCTGTCTGCACAGGCTTTGTCTTTGAAATCTTCTTCCCAGATGCAGGGGAAGAAAAGGCCTGCCAGCTCTCCAGTGCTTGTTCCTCCCCAGCTTGCAGAGTCACTGAAACTCATTTGCCAGCAAATTTGCCTTTGGATGGAAATCAGAACTTGGAAAATAAATAATGCCTCTTCATTGCCAGCACGGAGAGAGTGCTGAACTTGGTGTCACTGGAAACCTATCAAGCCAGTGTGTCAGCAGCATTCAGAAAAGGCATGGCACCCCAGGCCACCAGATAACCTTTAAACACAGTCAGCTGTCCCTGAGGAGCTTTCCATGTCCACATGGAAGTGTTGGTGATTTCCTTTCATGGCCTGTTTTTCTTTTAGTACAACTACCAAGGGCAAAAAGGACAGCCTGAGTTATAAATATGGCAGCCATATGCTTCAGTTTTGATATCAAAACAAGGCACCCTTCTCTTACCAAGCCACCTTTGAAGGAAATAGGGTGAGAAGCAGAGAAGCAAACCAGCGTGCCGGTGGTCAGCACCATTTTTTGATTGCCTGCACACTGTGATCTGACAAAAATCTACAAATGTCTTCCCACACCTCTCTTTTGCCTGTGGAAAAGCACCTGGGCTCCAGAAATCTGGCCTTGTGTAAAACTTGCTTGGCTGCTCTCAGCAGAGAGGAAACAAGGGCCGTGGTGTGCTGAGGATGGCTGCTGTGGGATTTGGGATTTTAATCACTCATTAAGAAGTCAACATACACTTGTGATTCTCTGTAGGGGAAAAAAAAATAAATTCTCAAACTGAAGCATTCTGGTGTCACCCTGAGCAAGCTGTCATCCTAGCAGCCAGACCTAAAAGTACATGGAGGAAGAGGAGAGGTTTTAATCACTGCTGTCATGGTAGGCTCTGCTCTGGTACCTGATCTCATCTGCACTGTGCTGTTACATGTCCTACACGTGTGATGTGAAGATTTCTGAAGCTCAGCTGTCACGTTTGCCAAATGCTGTAGGCTGCACTAGAAATGCTGGTTTCTCAGCCATGAGTGTTACTCAGAACACAGGCTGCTGTGGGAATCAGTTCTAGGGTTGGTAATGGCAGCATCTTCCTTACACCTCCAGGACTTTCCTGAGCTGCAGGGTAAAACTGCAATATCTTCTGCCTCAAGGTGTAACTAGAAGGTGAGCAGAAGGTCCTGTGCTTCAGCATGGTAATTTAAAAATATTCAACAATAATAAATTCACTTAGAGATGACAAAATGCATTCATCTATGGTTAGCAGAGTTCTAGGTGATCCAATAGGGTATCGAATTGTCAGAGTTGTGGCATAATTGTAAAATTTTAATGGATTTCTATTTTCATAGGTCTCTGATTAAATTTTCTTTTTATTTCCTTAATAAAGACAGCACTTTTCTTCTTCAGGCAATAGGAGTTGTTTAAGGTGAGAAAGGTCAGAAAAGGGTACATGCTGGAGGGAATAGCATTTGCTTTCTATTCTGTGTGCTTTAAAAAGTCTGACATAGGTTGCTACCAAATAAGCTAACATTAAATTTTAAGGAGAAAGCTAGTACCTTGACAAGGAGCTATGCCACCTTTTCATCAAACTTTTTAATCTGTATTTTTTATCTGTAAATGTTAAATATAAAAGCATGAGGGAGGAGAATTAACTTCTTTTACGAAAGATATTAGATGCTTCCTTTGTGTGACCCCTTTACATCCACAGAACCTTAGGCTAAGAAACTTGGTCTGTATGAAGATATGGAAATTGCTTAAAGTTAGATAATTGCTTGAAAAATTAGATGAGATCAGTAATATAAAATTGCCAGTTGTTTTGACAGGTTTTTAATGCTGAAAATACTATATTTTCTGTATTATGAATGCATTTCTCTTTCAAAGGGGGACAGCTCTTTGCTTGTTGTAAATTCTCCCTGCAATACCTACGTGTGTCTCCTGCAGTTTAAGTGTATTATTAGAGTCTAAAGTTGAAATACATGTAGCATAATCTCATTATCTTCAACAGAGTCATAAAATTGTTATTACTGAAGGCAGCTGGTAGTACAAATGACTTTTTTCCCTTTGGGGAGTATCTGAAAGACTTGAAACTGAGGACAGCCCACAGCAAAAGCAGAGAAGGTTGCTTTTATGACTTGTCTCCTACATGAAGGTTTTGTATTGCTCTTACTGTCATCTTTCCATGTTCCATTGCCTAATTTCAACCAAATGTGAGTCATCTCAGAGTAAGTGTCAAGGTCCCACAAGCTTTGGGAAATACAAAATAACAAGCTCTAAAACATTAAAACCTAAACAGCAAGAGTGGCTGGGGTTAGCACTCTGGTTTGAGCAAGACAAACAGAACTCAGCCTCCCTTCTTGGCAGCAAAGGCTGGTCAGGCAGCAAATGCCATCTATGCCCTGTGACAGGTCTGGACCAGCTGCAGCTCGTGGCAGTTTTCCCCATGTGCCAAACTGTGTAAAGGTTGGCAGAAGATACGGAAGGAAAACAGGGGCTGAATAGTCTGTAGTGGGGATGTGTAAGGATCAGTGGTGACAGAGCATACTGAAACAACCTTCACTTGTTTTGCAGTGAGTCTCCCTGCTACTGCAGCCATTGCCAATTATGGTTTCAAAACAGAAACAAATTTGAAAGTCCTATGGTAGGGAAAGTCTTGGTGTGCAAGTGGTGATATCAATGACACAAGACAGCCCTCTTCTTGTTGAGTGAATACTGAATTGGTGCTGCAGGATTTCTGTAGAATGACACTTTTCTGACCATGAGATTTTCCTGATGACTTTCAGAAATTTGTTTCTGGTTACTTATTGTTTTTGAATTATCTTCCTTTTTTCTGTCACAGACATAGAGAGACTAAAACTTTCCCTGTCCTTAGATACAGAAGGATGTTTCTAGGAAAAATTTCTGGCTTGCTGAATCTGAATTTAACCTTACAAGGAAATTAAACCAATCTGATAAGATTGTAGATATTTGCTTATAAAATTTCTCTTATTTTTGTAAAAACCATATTTTAAAACGACCACATTTGAATATTTGGCTATAAACATAGTTTTAGCCTTAGCTGTATACTGGAAGGTAGTACAGCCAAACACTGTTAACCAAATAATTACAGGAGATTTAGGTAGCATTTTGGTGAGATTTTTTGATGGAGCTGTTTCTGCTTTATTTTCCTAATGTTTCTAAAGCTCCTTAACTAAAGGGACTACCTTTTCTAGAAATTCTTACAATTAGAAGTGTGTCAAAGAATGTTCTTAGTGCAAACTTCTGCAGACAGCATGAGGAAGTAATGTTCCAGCAGCTGCCCACTCTGCAGAAACTTGCTGGTGGTTTATCCAGAATATCAGGATATTCTTGTGTATCCTGGGCACTAGGTAAGTGTACTGCAAGAGAAAAATAGGCCCATTTCACAAGTCTAAATGTAGCTGAAGCACTGACATGGAACATGAAGGACTTTTATTGGTATAATGTTATACTTGATTGTGTTCTCATTGAGCTACAGCTGAAGTGAGTTTTCCATTTCCTTCAGCAGGAACCCAGGGTGTTTATTTTACCTGCAGGGAAAAAACAAATACAGATTTATTGGGTTTGAATGTCCAGGATTTGGTATTGGCAGGCTACAGAGGTCACTTCAGTGAAAAACTGACAGAAGCTCATATGACAGAGGCTACGCCAGCTGGCTCCAAGGCTGAGCCCATCAGTGACAGTGGTAGCACCTCTGGGATAATAACACAGTTAAGAAGGGGGCAAAAGATTGGTCGGGCAGCTGCAGCCAGAGAAGAGAGAAATGCAAGTATGTGAGACCAACTTTTCAGGCACCAAGGTCACTGAAGAAGAAGGGGGAGGAGATGCAGGAAGTACTGGAGCAGAGACTCCTCTGCAGCTCATGGTGAAGAAAATGATGAGATCTAGAGAAATGAGACCATGGGGTTCAGGAAGTGTTAAGCTCGTAAGTTCAGAAAGGGTTAAATTTGAAAGGCTATTTCATTCATTGTTTTGGCTGCCAGACCTGTTGTTGGGGAAATGATAGCTGAGATACTGCATATTCTAGATCTATCACCCAGCTTGAGTTAAGGTCTTTCCTGATGAGCCATGTAAACTTGAAGCTGCTGGACAAAAGGAAATGGGGGTTTAGTCCTTTCAGCTGCTAGAACACAACCCTCTGTTCTTGTCTGCTTAGCATCTCTCTCCTCAATAAGACTATCAAGGGAGAGAGGAAGACAGAAATAACAACCATTCCCCAGCTTTCTCCTTGGGAATGCAAGACAAATGGAGACACTTGTCTGTAAGTGATATGAGACTGAGTTATGAGCATCAGGAGCCACGAGCAGGAAGGATCAGCTAGTTCAGGAAGATACAGGAGGACATGGGCTTGGTGAGTGCAGAGTTTTTAAAACTGCTTTAGCAAGGCAGGTGGGGATTTTTCAGAGTTATTTTTTTAAGGAATTTTCTCTGTACCTTTTTTTGAAGGCACCCCACTAATTTAGAGGCTTGTATTTCTAGATCTGAGAAAAGCGTAGTCTGCCCTGAACCACTGAGTGTGTGCTACTGCCACCCAGCCCTGAATGACATTTATTTCACTATCTTCACCTCAGCTCAGCAATCCTGCAATTTCTTCCACTTTGGAGGCAATATTTACAAATGATTCAAACTGACTGATGTGCTGAGTTGCTGAAGAAAAAAGAATGAGAGCAATATGCATTCATACTTTAATAGTTGTCTTAACATCTCCATTTTCCCCATCTTAGTGAAGAAAGTGCAACCCATAGACTGGGCTCTGCCTGAGTGGGCAATGGGTGGATAAAAGAGAGGCTATGAGCTTGCTACTGAGTCCTAGTCCTGTAAACACTAAATTGTTCATACCACAGCTGTTATGGCTAGTCACACATAAAGATTTGCTGAGCTGATGATTTCAGAGCTTGACCTTGTTGAATATTTTGTAATGCCTTCTCTTTATAAATCTGGGAGTTTTTTTGTGGTGGAAGATAACCTAACAACTGGGACTTTTCCATTGATTTGTATGAGATTTAGTTGGTTTCAAGAAGCCTTTTAGATGGAAGATGAATTCGATAACAATCATAATGCAAAATGTTCTTCATAAGAATATTTTCCATGTTGGAAAGCAAATTTTCTAATATAAGGAAATTCCCCATTCAAGACTGGTTGTATTTATTATACCACAGCTTTTCTTCAGTTAATCATACAAAGCACATAATAGATAATGCTGTCTTAGGCACAGCTTTTATATCTGTTGTTGACTTCAGTGTGTGGCTCTAGGTGTTATTTCACGATATTTGAGCTGCTGTTAGAAAAAAAAAAATTGTTTTCCTAAGGGCTTTTATCAGGCGGTGATTACTGAGGTGTCTTCTCTGGTTTCTGATGAGCTAGTTTTATTTGACAATACCTTATATGCCAAAGGAGTGTTTTTATCTCTCCTTCAAAGCTGTGAAACTGAGAAAAAAAAAACCAAGATGGGAGTGGGGTGAGAAAACACTACTACAATATTAAAAAACGTCAAAGCCCCTGAAAATTTTTGTTTCACCGTATTTCTGCCCACTAAGACCTTGGTATTAACTACCTGCTCACAATCACACAGTGAAGGACATGTTTTCTGGGACATCTTTTGAAATAAACACAAAGGAGAGTTTTCATATGAGATATCCACTGGGTGGCAGAAGTAGATCAGAAAAAAACCCTACTCAGACATAGGAGGGACATGCAAGTCTAGCCACTAAACTATTTTGGAGCAGCACTATATCAATCTGACACCTGAGCTGGATGTGTTTGAGAATAACATCTTATGAGATAATATATTAGATAGAGCGGTTTTTTTACTCTCTTCCCCTTTCTGTATGTAAGAAGAAGTAGATTTCTGGATGTGCACATTCTTATCCTTTCTTTCTTTTTTCCTCACCAACTACAGGGACAGCATTTTCAGAGCAGAAGAGTGCCTGGACTGCCCTGCCTTATGATCCTTTCATTTCACCCCTTTTGATGGAAGATGCTGTGGCTGCAGCTGGAGGCTCTGCTGTTCTGCTCCGTCCCAGAGCAGAACTTGCTGCTTTGGAAAAATTACAGAGGGAGGTGTCTTAAACTCTGACTACTCCAGTGTTGCCACAGCTAAAGGCAATTGTTAGTATTGATACAATGAAGATCCCTTTGAAAGGTACTTGTGCCCAGGTGACCCAGGTCCTCAAGCTGATCACTTTTAGCAGTAGCTCTCCCTTTGTCTGACTTGGGTTTATAACTCAAACCAGATTTGCCAGTTTAAGAGAGGAACTGAACCCGTTATAAAATAGTGGGCAACTAATTAAGAGATGTAGAGGGGAGCTGATAAATTTAATAGTGATTAACAGTCCCTGCCCCACTATGGTTATTACCTGAGAAGCTTGAAGTGAGCACAGTGAAAATGAAGGTAAAGGGGCAGGAGTTATAGACCAGTTGACTTGGAAAGCAATTAAGAACCAAGAGGTAAGCTTTATCCTTGAACATTCTTCTGATAAAAGTAAATTTTCAAATCACAGTCTTCATGTTCCTGTCATATGTAATTCTGTTAGAAGCAAAGCTGACATTGTGGTCCAGCATGCTTCCCATGGGTGTGTGTGCATCCTGTTGTGATAAATGAACATCTTTCATCTGTCCACTGTAAAGCCCCCAAATCCTAAGTGGCCTAAGAGATCCTGAATATAATGCTTTATAAGACTACGATATAAGGGTTTGTAAGGATAGAGTATTTTGGTTCACCTCCTGTTTTATTTTGGTGTTTTGTGGTTTGTGGGGTTTTTGTTTGGTTGGTTTTGTGGTTTTGTTTTTGTTTTTCATGCATTCTCTACCATATCCATGAGAAAGAAATATAACTAGTGCTGTCACTGTTTAGGATGTTTTTACAGAGAATCTGGCCTTGTCACCAGAATTTGTCTTTTACTTCTACCTGTTTTACTTCCCTCCAAAACTCCTCCTTCAAAAGTCGCTCTACTCCTCTTATCTGCTCTTTGTGGAGCTCCTGCTTTCTTGCACTGCCTGGGCAGGAGAATGATGCAGGAACCAGCATGGTTAGTCTCCATGAATGCTTTTTGCCCTATTAAATTCAGGGCTCAAGAACGCCTTTATGACATGTTTTATTATTGTGAGGCTGTGAGGACTGTGGCTCTCAGAAAGACGTGCTGCCTGGCAGGTGGGCAGGGCACGTGGTGGGACAGCTTGAGCTCAGCATCTGGAGGATTATGTCTAACTGCATGTAGGGCCATTGACCTGGAATGCTTTTAATTTACAAGGGTAGTTCCCAATAGCGTATTTCTAGAATTCTTTCTTTAGAGGACCATGAATGCCAAGTTGTAATAACTAAAATGAGGTCAGCTATATCAGGCCCAAGCTATTTGACAGCACACTCTGCAATCTCTGCAATGAATTGGATGAAAGAAACTGTTGAATCTTGTTCTGGCATGACCTAGGCTCCTTTTTAAAACTAATTATGGCAGCATTATTCCATTTTGAACTCTACTGTTACACGTGCACAACATTATGACAATTTGCATGGTTTTTTCTGACCTACATGGTAGTGATTTTTAGATAAAACTGCTTATAGCTATATTGTGTCTAATCTTTGAGTAAAAAGATGAAGATCTGGTTCCGCTGGACATGCATAGTTAACTAAAAAAATTCGGTATCCTATACAAATCTTCACAACTTGTTTTATCTGTATTTGAAAATCAGTAGAAATTTCTAAACAGAAGTTAGCATTCTGTAAACAGGTGTGATACATACAAATAATGTGTTTGCTATGTTGAGTTTTTTCACTGAATAGCAACAACCCTGGTACACAGCAGCAAGAGTGGTGGGGGAAAGAAAGATGTTCTCCAATAGTCTGTATATTTTTATACCAGATGTAAGAAAGTTATTCTGTTGGGCACACTCACTGAAGAATTGCACATTATTTAGGTCCAAATGTACTGTCAGAAACAAATTCTTCCATCTAGGCTCAGTTCTGGGAGTTGTGGCATTGTGAAATCACAGTATTGTTTATAAAATCATCTAAATATTTCTTGGATATATGTTAGAAAATTCGAAGTTTTGAAATCTGAATGAAAATTTTAATGTTATGAAAACATCTCAGAAAACCAACCTTAATCAGAGCTTGTCAATATTTACTTTTGATAATGTGTAAAATGTTCAGCATAAAATTTGCTTGAAGAAAATGGAGCATACCAATTTCAGAGTTTTAAAAATAAACAAAAAGTCCCTGAACATGTTAAATATAAAAGAAGAGAGCTCTGGTATTGTGGCTTGGTTAGTTTATTGTTTGTTTTTTTTTTTAGTTCTAAACATATAGCTGAGGTTACTTGGAATACCCTACTGAATTTAAATAACACATGGTGAAATATGTTTATTTTTTACCCTTGCTTTCTGTAATAAGGAAAATTAAATCTGACACTCTACACTCAGCTACTGGGATGGAAATATTTTTATTCACGGAACACATAGGATAATCTTTATTATCCTCTGTACTATTTTTCTTTTATTCTCCCCTTACTGTTTAAACAAACAGCAGAAACTTAAGGCAAAGTTTAGCTAAACTTAAATTGTCATTAATTTTTACAAAAATTGAGCCAAGTACTCATGGACCACTGCTATCAGCCCAGGAGAAATTATGTGCTTAGGGACATTGTATGATGCTGACATGAGCTTTGGACATGCAGTGGCTTACAAAACTGCTTCTAGGAACTTGAGTGTATACATTTTCCAAGGAAACAGCCCAGATTTTCCGAATAAAAGATGCTGAGTGGAAGGACCTACTGGAATCAGAGGGAAAAGCCAGGGTGTGGGAAATGTTAACTCACAGAGCAGTTGAGTAATGCCAGCTGGTCCCTGTTCCATTCCCCACTGACCTTTCTGTAAATGAACCCTGGCATGACTCACCCTGCAGTCCCACCTCCACACCTTGTCTGCCCTCCCTCCCTTTGGGCCAGCTGGGAGCTTGCAATGGCAGTCACCTTCATTTGGCTCATCCATAACAGCAATTTGGTGTTTGGGCTTGGGGTTTTTTCAGCTCCTATGCATAACATCCCTTTCTTTTCCTTGGGTTAAGGTAGAATTCACCATAATGTGATGTAAAACCGCATCCTTTCTAAAAGAAGCTAATTTTTGCTTTTCTTTTGTAAGGTTCATCTTAACCTTTCTTTTTTAAAATTTCTTCAACCGAATATTGTCTTCTCAACTACCATCCTTTTAATTATTTGATGGCAGTTTAATATGGTACATATATCACCAAGGAAAACCAGCTCAGTATCACAAAGCATGTGATCTACCATCTTTTTCTCATATGTCAAAGGACAATAAACAGTGATGACGTCAAGAATATTATCTATTTATCTTGAAGGAAAGTATTAGTCTTGCTTCACTTCCTAGGTTTCCAGAAATCAAGTTCCCAAAGACACTGGGATCAGATTTTATGTCAGAGACACAATTTTATTGCGCCAGTTTATTGCTGAACCTTGTGTAATAACAGAATGGACTTGATTATACTTTGAGCAGTAGCACTTGAAACTGCAGAACTGGAAAGAAAATTCATGCCTGTTTTCTGAACTACTCAGGATCCAACAGACTTGAAAAGGAGTCAGAAAATAATTGAGCCATTTCAGTGAGCCATTGGGGAGCAAGGCAAGCCTTGCATCACAGAGGCATCATGCCATTTCAGGAGTCTGTAACTCCTCAAATGCAATTCCACTTCATGTCCTCCTTCCTGATTTTCCCCCTATCTTCCCCTCATGTTTTCCTTGTTTTTCTGGCTCTATCCCATATTTGAGCTCTTAAAATGGAGAGGGGAATGATCTGTTTACTTAGTGGGAATTTGTATATGTCAGGCAGACTGAAAGGGAAAAATTGCTATTTCTGGAGGTGCCAGAAGTCTGATATCCTGGAGTTTTTCCAGGTATCTGTGTTAAAAACACCCACTGAATCTTAGGCTCGCCTTGAGCATTTTTGATTAACTTAAATTTATAAGACATTTCCACAAAAATCTCCATTATCTATTTTTAATGATATTGTTATTCACGTTTTTTGTACTTTGACAGCTGTCTTTCTTAAATTATGTTAAGTCAATGGTTGAGAGATTGTTAAGAATATAAGTATTCAGTATAAAATTAACTTCCAGTGCCTGTTTCTTGGAGTTAGCAAGAGGAGTCTAATAAAAACTGTGTACTTCATATGTAGTATTAGAATAATGGAATATGAATAAAAAGGCTATTTTCTGTTCTAAAATCTTCAACTGTAACAAATCTTGAATAATCCCAGAACTCTTATCTATTGTACTCAAAATCATGAATTGTATTTTATTTGCTAGAAGTTTATAGATACATATGAATTTTCAGTCGAAAGTATATAAATAATATTTTAATTTGATCAGTTGTAGAATATGGTGGGAGCACTTTTCACAAACCTCTATTATATTTTAGTAATTATAAAGCTTTTGTATGGAAGGCTGGAACATGAGCCAGGCAGTTTACTGAAGTAGCAATGTAATGCTGCTTAACATTATTTTCTCATTTGCTCATAACTTACACGTTTTTGAAAAATAACTGAACAAAGGCAAAACCAGGAAAATAATACACACAGATGAGAAGGGATCTCCTCAAAGAACCAAATGATGGAGTGGGAGGAAAGAAAGATGAACTTTTGTTTAAACATGATCGATAGGGAAAAGGATCCCCCTTTCTGAAATCCTAGCCTTAAGGAAACCTATTGCAGTTCTGTCACTGATTTTCATCCATGTAGATTCTATCTCTGCATCAAGAATAAATTTCTAGTATTGACTAGGCTATAGTACAGGTACAGTATTTTGTGATGTCTGACTTTGCCTTAACTCACTTTGGCTTCTGTATCTTTAATGACAGCGGTACATAGGTCATGATAAAAACTGAAATATTATGAATTCTTAATTAACATGATGAAAAAATTGCTCTTGAAATGCAAACAAGAATTATTTGTTTTATATTTGGAAAGGGACATGGCAAATGGAACTGTTTCATTTAAAATTGGGGAACTGAAAAAATATTTAAGATGATCTTTGAAGTCAAAAGTGAATAGGATAATAGTGGGAATAAGACAAAACAAACAAACAAAAAGGATTAGAAGAAAAATATTTTGAAAGCATTGGCAAATAAATTTGGTAAGATACTGCCTTGATAAAATGGGACTTCTTCATTGTTTGAAGAGTAAATTAGGGAAACGCCTGGAAGAAATGATTTAGGATGGGGACTATGACTTAATGATATTTTTCCCCTGCTTATGATTCATTGACTTCCATGCCTTCAGCTTACCTCAAGCTATCATTTTTTTAGGTATTGACAGTAATGGTTGACTTTTTAATTGACTTTCACTGACTGTTTTAATAATTAGCAGGAATTTATTTTTCTAACTGATTTCCTGATACAATTAGGAATCTCTATAGCACGCATCTGACGTGTGCCATCGGACACGTGCAGCCACAGTCATCTGCCCAGGCAGGTTCAGCATTTGATTATTGGCTTAGCCTGTGGTTGGACTCAGACTGATGGGATCTAGCTTAAAATTGTTTGAATGTTTCCACTTGCTTTCTGCACTTTAGAGGAGACAGAATGCCACTGCTTAGGTAGCACATCCGATTTGGTCAGCTGAAAGCCTTCTCCAGTGTTCCTGAAAATCCACTTTACAAAGTGTCATTCTTAGAAGTCATCCCAAGTTAGGGATGAGGTACTCTCACTAGATCTGCAGCCAAACTAAAATAACTAAACACTGTTCGCTTTTCATCATTGTGGTGTTATTTGGATGCATATTTAGGCATCTTGTGAATTTACAAATATCCTAATAGTCACTCTGAATTCCGTGCTCCATGTATCTGTTGGTTCTGCGTTCAGTAAGTAAATGTATGACAAAAATGGAGGATCTCCATAATAATCAAATCAATGAACTTTTGTAGTTCTCTAATTTTTCGTTTCCAACCATTCTTTTTTGTGTCAGTTGAGCTTGACAATTTTGTTTGTTTCAAAGAACATACTTATTAGAAAAGTTTGACTTATCAGAGGTATATGGCAAGTAGCTGGAATGAGTCAGACATGGCATCATTTAGAAGTAATTAACTTCTTCAGGATTAATCTTTTGACTATTTCTCAGTCTAGAAGAGTAGCTTGTATTTTCTGCTCTCTAAAAAAGTTCTGTGTGTCTTCACTGTGCCCTCCTCACATCTATAGAAACTTTCCATTATTTTACTCTCAATTTTTTTCGGCGTAAGGCTTCAGCCCCCCATCATTGACTTTTCGTCTGAGGAAAACTGTGTGATCCTTTGTAAATGAGCATTATTTCTCACAAATTTAAACCCTGGCTCTTAAAAAGATTTGGAGTACTTTCCACTTCTACCAGATGTTCCACCCATGTTTAATGGGAACAGATGAAGTCATTTAAGGATGTGAGGATGTTTTTTGATCCTTGGAACTTGGGTTATACCCTTTGCAAACATCTGAAATATCCCTGGTGCATTTAGGAGTCTAAATGGAATTCTGCATCACTGAAGCAATCCACAGGTTATCATAACAGATGTTTTTATTTCTCCTTCCATGTCTCTATGATAATTCAACTTGAAGGATAACCATATACTCAATAAGTTCAAACTGTGAATATATTCTGTTCCTTATCTTTTTTCCCAAAGTATCTCTTGTATAATAAGGTGGATGATCTTGATCTTTTTGTGAATGAAGACTTTTGTAAGCAGAAATATTTATGTACCTTCATGTCTTTATTAGATATTTGATGCAGTTATAAGTGTGGAAGATGGTGATGATCAGTACTTCAAGCCATCCTCTAACATGAAATAAAATTTCTTTTTAATTACTATGTGATATGCTGGAAGATCCAGTGGGAGAGGGGCTGCTTTGTTCCAGCAATATTGCATAAGTTATACTTTACTTCTGCTTCTCATCATATGTCCCCCCTCTTCATTATACTTGAGGCAACAAGAAGGAAAGTAATTGCCTTTCACTATTTTCTATGGACATTTCTGTTGAGTTGGTTCCTACATTTTTTTGATTCTGGTGCTGCTTTTGGGTTCTATCTTTTTAAGAAGCTCTGAAATACCAACTGTGTTGTACATTTTGATTCTGGTGCTGCTTTTGGGTTCTATCTTTTTGAGAAGCTCTGAAATACCAACTGTGTTGTACACTGTCCTCATGATGCCTTTTTCTTTAGTTTCACTTGCTTCTGGTCATTCCTTTCCCTTGGAGCTCAATCCTTCATCTAGCTTGACTCTAAATCTGCAAAAGAGCAGTCAAAGAGTGGTTTGCAGTCTTAGAGATGTACTTGCATGTTGATTTATTATCTTTCTAACTCTATGTGAGCCCTTGCTCAGAATGAGGGCAAGGACAGAATGTTCTCCTGTCACCCTGCATGCAAGGCCATTGCTTCAGGCTCTCACACCTTTTTCTACTGACATTGAACACTCGAGTATTATCCTGAAACTTCCTCACTCTAATAGAGTCCTGAGGAGTCCAAGTCAAATCCATTACCAAAACACCTTGATTACAAACCTTAATACTATAACAGCACAAAACAATTTACTGTGAAAAGCATGGAAAGTAAGCTGTACTTCTCTTCCTGTTTGCAGTGGCAGAAGATTAATTTTCGGCACAATTTCTTCCACTCAACCACCTGACCACTTCTACTGTGTGGATCAGTAACCAGGGCAACAACTCTAGCACTTCCAAGGCATGGATATCTGGAGAGAAGTGCTACAGGAAATCCAGCAGCTCTGGGGGTGACCAGTTACTTCTAAAAACTGCTGCCAGCTCCCCAAAACCCCAGAATTTCTTTTCCTGTAAGGTGGCAATCCTCAGCATAGGTTGTTCTACTGTCTGATGCCTCTGAAGTCTACTGCACCTCTACCACATGGGTTGGAGCCAGCTGAGAAATATTTTCTCACTTAGCTGGCCAGTGACATTTTTGTGAAACTCCTGCACCTTGAAGTCCTTCAGTATTTTCTGATTACATTGACAATCACTCAGGTTTTGCCTCTGGAAAAAAATTCTTCCATGAAATTTCCATGCAGTTTCTGCTCATTACTTGCTACTCTTGATAATTGTTTTCACACTGTGTTCTCTTTCTTCATCAGGAACCATTTATAAAATGACTTTTCGCTCAGGCTTCAACGTTCATCTCTTGAGCAGACTCTTAGAGTAATTGCCCAATCTGCTGCTGCCTTCCTGTGCATCTGGTCTTCTGATGGCAGTAACAATAGCAAGACAGGCAAATATTAAAGTTTCAGCCTTTCCATATTGAGAATTATCTATTAATGTACAGCAAAAAGGAACTGATATTTAAACACAATTCTAATGTGCATTAATGCCTAAAGGCTGTTTATTATTTCAGTTCTTGAATGTGCTAGATTAGAAATCCTAGGTTTACGTGATGTTTGTTTCCTTTTTGTGCAGAAATCACCAGCCATAACTGTTGGGAACAGTTGGCAGGAAAACATTTTGAGTCAGGACTGGGTTTTCGTCTTGTTCCTGTTATATCCAGAGCAACAACAATGAAACCACTGATAAAATTAAGTACTTCTCCATAGAGGTGCTGCCCAGAATAATTATTACATAACTCACAAGGTTAAAATCACATTTTTGGAGCTGCATGTTATCAAGCTGTTGTAAGATAATGATCTCATCACAGAAGAAGTCTTGAGTGTTAGCCAGTGCAAATATATTTAGAACAACTTTTGTCTATAGCACTTCTAAATTCAGTTCTGAGCTGATCAATATGGATTATATTAATTCACAAGAGAAGAAAATAGCTCATGATGTGGTTTACAAGATACCTTAGTTACAGGACAGCTGTTGAATTAGCAAGTTCCCACACACAGGGCACAAGAGTACTAGAGTCTGCTACATGTAGCCTTTTATCTGTGATTAATCCTACTTTAGTGCTTTTCTTATTTTTTTTTTTCTCATGGCAAATCAGAGTAATTTTATCCAGGTGAACTTTCTGTACAATTCAACGAAACGAAAATGATATAGTGGGAATAGATTGTGTATCTTGAGTCACACTCAGTGTGGTACTCTGAAAATCAGAATGGTTTGAATTGGAAGGGAACTGAATCACCTTGTTCCAACCCTTCTGCCATGGGCAGGGACACCTTCCACCACACGGGGTCACGCAGAGCCCCATCCAGTCTGGCCCGGAACCCTTCCAGGAATGGGGCTTCCACAATTTCTCTGGGCAACCTGTTCCAGTGTCTCACTATCCTCACACTGCAGTATTTCTTCCTAAGAGCTAATCTATACCCAACCTAGGATCTAGACTGCCCTCTATTAGATGAAGGTCTAAAAAAAGGTCTAAAGGTTCTGAAGTGCCTATTGAACTAATATCGCATTGTGCAGTGAAAAAGTGGAGAGCCTCTAATTTTTATTTTTTTGAATGCATAGAAACCTGTAATATTTCTGTAAAATCTTACAAGAAATGTATTTTTTTCCAAGTTTAGAAGTTTCTGTGCATTTTAAATACTCTTGTCCTCTATGTTAATGACTTTTTACCAAAAATCAAGTGCACTACCCCTTTTGTAAGGATCTATTTAATTCATAAGAGCTATTGACATTATGTAATTTCATTCCAGATTTCTATAAAGACCTAGTTTAAATGTTCATGGAGTAGTCTCTGCTCAGTGTTTACACAAAGAGACAGGGTTCCGAAAGTGGACAGCCAATTTAAGTGTTTGTATCTCTAGCGTGGAGTGCCTACATTAACATTAGCATCAGTAAAGAGCTATCACTTAAACTATGGAAATACAGCTTTTCAATCATACTTTTTTAAAGCAATGGCTTAAATGGCAGGGATTGTGGAAACTTCTGTTTTGCAAATCCTGGGCTCCAGCTACTATTTTCCAGTCATTTCTTCTCATGCATTAGCTCTAGTTTCTCTTTTACCAGCCCCAGTCCTTGCTCACCATAACAATGCAGAATTCATTTCAGAATCTTGACTATGCCACTATGGTAAACCCAAGTATATTTATTGGAGAAGTGATGGAAAATACAAAAACATTG
The DNA here is from genome assembly GCA_013400495.1 of Nicator chloris. Classification (NCBI taxonomy): domain Eukaryota; kingdom Metazoa; phylum Chordata; class Aves; order Passeriformes; family Pycnonotidae; genus Nicator; species Nicator chloris. The sequence goes on along the minus strand of WAAE01014417.1, from coordinate 29,318 downwards.
GTTTGTCATAACGTTGTTGAATTACTGTCCCTAGAAATAAAACCTGCTCTCCATGACCCTCCACTCCATCTGCTCCATTTGTCCCACACATGGGAGAGGGCCCTGTGTTGCTATGTGAGGAAAAAAGGAGAATCTGTGGCTGGTTAATTGGAGCTTGGGAGAATTGACCTTCACATGGTTTCTCCAGTGCTGAGTCATGTCACCTCCATGACTCGCGCCCTCAGGGCGATGCCCTACAAACACTATATCCACACCAATGTGCACACCATGGAATTCTCAGTAAAGCTACTCTTGAGTAAAGTACTTCTGAGTACTTGCACACTACTTGAGTATGCAAGTCATTACAGCAGCAGGCCTACATAATAATGAAATGTTTATTAATGTACATTTTGAATTTTCCAAACTTTTCCATTGACACAGCACAGGTATGTTCCCGTCCATTCTATCCTTTAAAACTTCACTGAGGAAAAGAAAATGGAAAAATTAAAATTCTTCCTGAGCAAGGAAGAACAAGGGGTACAGAATGTGATGCCTGTTTCAGAAGGAGGAAAATAGACATCGAATAGGTGTATAGGTTTTGAAAGGTATTTTTCTTAATTTCAGTCAGTAAAACTTGAATCTTCAATATATTTAGGTAATATCAGTGTAGCTCCTGAGAGTACACTGATACTTGTTTCTTGTACCTTGTTCCACAAGGAAACAATTTTGTCTACATAGCCTTGGCTAATGCAACTTGCTTGTAAAATAACCAGAAACTTAATTTGAAACCACAGAATCCTGAGACAAAGAAAGGCATCGAGAACTTTCACAGTGTGGGAGGAGGATGACACAATTTTTGATTGCCTGAAGCTAGATAGGAATGTTGTGGAGACCTCAAAATGACTAATTTGGAAGCAATTCGTGCTTAGATTTTAGATTGCCATTTCATTTCATTTTTACATGCCCTCACTGGGCACCATACTGTTTTATGCTTTACATGAGAACATTTTTTTCCTTCTTCAGACTCATTATTTAGGAAATAACATCAAATGCTATTGACATGTAAACAGCTAAAAAAAAATCACCATTTTAATAATTTAATAGTAGGAAAATTTAAATGGGTGAATAAACATGGTGGCAACACAGTGATCTGCTGGGGGCTATGTTGACATCCACTTTGAGCATCATCTCTTCTACCACGATCAGGATAATGGCTAACAAGACTTATACTTCTATCCCATTTTTTGGTGTAAGTTAAAAAGAAGATATTTTTGTGAAACCTGAGAGATCACTGATAGATTTAAGTCACAAGACCACTGCTTTATTACTGCAATTTTCCAGACTTAACTGTAGATTGGGTTAGAGGTAAAGTCTATATATATAGCGTTATAACGTTTCTGAAGTCATTTCCAGGAGATAGATTGGTTAGAGTATCATCAAAGTTTGTAAATGATTCATGTTTAAGGAGTCACAATACATTGGCCATGTATGGCAGAAATTTTTCATGCCATAAACAGAAAAATCATCACTGTAGAAACAATGGCCTAGAGGTGCTACACTTAAAAAAAATTATTGATTTTGTCTGATTGAAACCCTCTTACAGTTAACATTTGCTATTGTGTACTCAGCCCATGGTATACTTATTAAGACTTTTCATGAACTTTTTTAGCTAAAATAAGCATTGTCTACTCCATGGCAGTTCATTTGTAGAATTTCTTAAGCATCTCTCTTCTAAAGGCTCTTCTTTTAATTTTGAAAAAAAATACAGAAAATACACATATGCACGTGTCTTCAGACAGTTGTATATATACACACATGTATATGAACAAATTCACTGTCAGCAATCAAACTGCATCATCATAAAGTGAGATATACATTTGTTTATGGCTGAGCTGCTCAGTTTCCCAAACAGGAGGTCAGAGGGAGGATGGGAAACTATCCAAGATGTTCCTTTCAGATGTCCCCAAACAGTGCCTTTCTTGGATACAATTTAGAAAGAAAAGCATCTTGTGATTCTTTGCTGTGTTGGGGAAGGCAGACAACAGCAGGGTTGATTTTTAAAAATTCTGTCTTATTTGCACTTAACTGAAAGATGAAAACCCTTTCTGTTAAGTGTGGAGGTGTTTGCCTAATCTTTGTGTGTGGGTGGGCAACACAGACACTTCCTGCCTTGTTCATTCACAAAAATCTGCTGCTCTTCAGTGACCCTCGAAAGAGGCTACCTGTTAAAGCATATTGGGGCTACCTTGCAACCCAGACTTGTCTCCTGGCTGAATGAACTTTGCAAACACAAGTTTTTCCACAGGCAAGCAGGAAACATCTGAGGGAAGACAGTGGATGAGGTCTCTTACCACTTAATAGATGGATTGGTCATGGGTACTGGTGTGCCCACAGTACAAATAACCCACAGTGTCTTGGAAAATCATCGAGATAACAAGGGGGTAAGGGCCTTGAGTGTGACAGCAAGGAGCCTCTGCTTGCGAGTGCTGGCATCCATAAGCCTAATTGGTTTCTAACAGGTGTCCTTTATTCACAGAGAGCTAGGGAAGCTGCACTTCCTTTTGCACCTATCAGCCGCAGATCCATGTTAGCCAGGCACCCAGTGTGATGGAATCTAACACTTCTGTGTTATTTACTTAATGTGTGTCTCCATATGCATTCTTTCAGAGAAAGGCAAGGCCTGTGTGACACAGTTCTGATGTTTCTCCAAGAGCTTTCATGGATGTGTAGGGGCAGACATGAGGAACATCAATCACCTAGGTACAAACTGTAAATAACTAACCAGGGAATGGCCCCAGAGGTCTTAAACACTGCTTCACCTGGGCCAGGCAGGCTTGCACACCTCTTTAAAGTGTGGGGATTCTTGAGGTTTTTGTGAGGGTGGTGAGGGACACCAACTGCTGCTTTTAGTAAAACCTCCTTACACGTGAAAGTCATATGCTTACTGTCTGGTCATCCAGTTACTAAACACAAAGTGTTCCCACTAGTCTGTCTTCTGGACACAGCAATCTCTGAGGCCAGGACTCAAAAGTCATTCTATCCCTTCACCTGGAGAAGAAATGCTGAATGATGGACAGGAGTATATCACCAAACTACTTCAAACCCCTGTCCTGTCCTTGTGGTATCCGACAGCTTGCTGATCCCCGATGCAGCCCAGGGTCGGGATGCTGTTCCAGACCGGGGAAAGCCTGTCCGAGCCGGGACCCCGCGGGACGGCGGAGGCGGCACTGGTGGGGCAAGGGCGCACGGGAGGCGCGGCGGGGAGCAGCGGGCGGCGGTCCCGCCCGTGTCCCGAGCTGGCCCCGGGCCAGGCAGGGCCGTGCCAGGG
>WAAE01014417.1:0-25844 GCA_013400495.1 Nicator chloris | reverse complement strand
CCGGCGGCGGCGGGGGCACCGCGGCCGCGGAGGGACGGCGAGCGGCCGCCTGCAGGTCAGCGGGGTCCCGGGGCCGGGCGGGCTGCCCGGGGCTGCATCCCTGCCGGGCTGCGTCCCCGCGGGGCTGTCCTCGCTGCAGGGGAACGAGGGACAGACGCGGGCAGGTGCAGCCCTCGGGCACCGCTCCGCAGCCGAGCAGCCGCCGCGGGAGCGGCCATGGGGACCGTGGGCACCGGGGAGCTGGGAGGCTGAGATAAGGAAACTTGTGCCCCCTTCTTAGCAAGGAGCTGACAGTGGACTGTGTCACAGATGCGGGGTTGGGTTTTTTTCTTCTTTTTTGCAACGTGACTGCGGTGCGTGCAGCAGATTGGACTGGCATGACACCCTCGCTTAGTTTATTGGCACGAGATGAAATAATTGATGTACTGCTATGTCCTTCTGTGCCATACAGAAACCTGCGTTATTCTTGCACTGTAACCAGCACCGGGTTGCTGGTTAACTTCTTTAATAGGTTGTGACATGGGAGTAAAGATTTCATAAGAATTAGTAAAGTAGAAAGGTTCATAATAACTGCAATTATACTTGTTTGTGTACCTGAAGAGAAAAATTTGCTCGGTGGGCCACTTCTGATTATTGCTATTTAGTTGTGTAATGCTTAGATGTATATGGTATTTACTGTGCTGGAAGGATCTGGTCTTCGAGGATTAAAAGGCTGGGAAACAAATCTGCTGGTTGATTCGGAAAATCTTCCAGCTTTCAGGCACCTGAGAAAGCCTTGTGTGACTGTTAGAGTTAGTAAACTTACTTGGAAGTTTTCCCCAAACCTTAATGTTTGTGGTGGTTCTTATTATATATATCCTTCAAATATTTATTCAAATACATAATACTGAACTAAAGGATGAGCACAAAATATTTCTTTGAAGAATTGTGCTAAGTAGTTTCCTTAGGAAATTTAGTTTCCAGCATGAAGACTTTGACAGGCTATGACATATTAAAGATGCGCAAAATCAAGACAAGTTTCATTTGGGGATGCATAATAGGATTGTTGCAGATGTGTGATGGCATCTCCTGGTAGCTGTGACTTCGGGGTTTGTATCTTGTGTCAGTACTAGCTGGGATTCTGGGCACCAAAGTTCCAGCAGAGTCTTACCACTTCAGCAGGAGATGTATAACAGAGGTGATCAGAGATCTAGAAAACATCATCTTTGGGAAAACAGTGAAAGAACTGGAATGTTGTGATTTAGGAAAGCAAAAACTGATGAGAGATGTGATAACAATCTTTGTGTAATTGGTTGCTGCAGAGCAAACTCTTCTCTACATCCGGTGGAGACATGACAAGACCCAGCCTGCTGAGCTGCTGCAGGAGAGATTAGGTTAAATTGTTCGGGAAAGTCCTGTCTAATTGCACAGGTAATTGAGCTTTAATGTCCAACCAGTCGCCAGAAATCCTTAAGACAAATGTGATCCTGCCTTCCTGTTGTCAGGGTCACTAAATGACCTCTCCAGGTCCATTAAAGGTTCCAGGGGTAGCAGAGGCAACTAGGAGGCCAGCCTGTGAACTCATACACTCTTGATGATGATCATGTATATCAAACAACCAACTCTCTGAGGTAAACATGGCTCAGTGATCCATTTAGGGCATGGGTTGGACTCGATGATCTTGAAGCTCTCTTCCAAACTAGTGATTCTGTGATTCTGTGATTTATAATATTTCACTCACATGCCTAACTTATATACTAGATTTCGTGATTCTTCTCCCTTCTGCTCAAAATGCTTTTGCCATTGAAGTCCAAGAGCACTGTGTCATCTGCTGATGACCATCACATCTTGGTTTGGTACCATCACAGCCAGGAAATTGACTTATTGGTAAATGCTGGGAAATTTCAACTTAGTTTTGAAGTACTGTTCTGCAAAGCCTATCACATTGTTTCCTTCAAGTCCTCAGTAATTATCAGTGTGTCTCAGGAAGTCCATGAGGCAGAACTACTTTGGTTTAATTAATATCTATATTGGCTATGATTATCATTGTGGAAAGTTCTCAGAATATAATTCAGTTCTTAAACACACTTTGAAATTTGTAGTTTGTCCTACTACAATTTAACAGAGTTTTACCTGGTGCAGTTATTAGCCAAACTAATTACAGGAACAGCTGACTGAAATGAGTCTGGGTAGTTTTCTTTCCTTGCCTGGATTACCTAGAGTTTTTTGCTGCTTTGCTCAATATTTATTATTTTATTGTGTTATTCTTTGTATTGTTCTTATGAATTTAAATGTTAATTATGTAAAAGATTCTACTGCTTCCGGAAATTAGCTTCCCAGTCCAAAAAATGATAACTTAAGGTTTTTGAACATCCCTATTTTATAAGAGCGGGAACAGACAAGGTCTAACCTGGCTTTATAGATGATTTGTTACTATTTTGTGTCCTGTGTTCTGCCCTTAGTATTTGGAGAGGCATTGAATAAAGCTGATTCAATTTTCCCAGTGTCCCTTTATGAAAAAAGAGACCCTTTCAGTACTCTCTTAGTAATCTATATTAAGATGTCTTTGTTTCTGCCTTTTTTTCTTCTCTGAGCTGACATGACCAGACCTGAGCCCAGTAACCCTGCTGGAGACATGCTGTTCCTGAGGCATCTTCTGCTCTTTGCTTCTCAGCTGCTTTCCATCACATCCATGGTGGCGTGACAGGCTAGAGTGCTTGAAGTAACCAAGATGTGCCCTATAAAATGTCTTTCATTTTTTTTTTCTGGTTTGTTGCTCTGGACCCCATCAGAGTTTCTCTGAATCATCTCAAAGATGAATTTTGTCAGGGCACAGCAGTGGGGGCTCCCCATGGAGGAGGGGCAGGGACGAGCCTGGCCTGTCCCACTGCCCCAGCAAGGAGCAGAGTCTCTGAGGGGCACCAGGACAGCCCCAGCCCTGCACATCTGGTGCCTCCCTGGGAATGGGCTGAGGCCAGGCTGGGACCTGGGCCTGCCCTGGGACCCAGCTCAATGAGGCCCATGGCCAGGTTGGGCTGGGCTGTAGCAGAGTCTCTGAGGGGGCTGATGGCCCCAGGGGGCTGACATGGGGGCTCGAGTTGTGGGATGGGCTGGTGAAGGCCTGTTGGTGCCGTGAGCCCTTGACACATTTTGGAGCTTCACTGATCCAAATTTTGTGTTGAAAATGTGAGAAATCTACCCATTAGCACAATAGCTGGTATCTGAAGTATCCGAGAATATAGGGCTTTAGGGAAGGTGGGCCGACACAGACGGGAAGGCCAACTTTGCCATCTGTCCCAGGGTGTCAGTCACAAAGAGTCTGCCTGGGAGTTTAGCTGCCCCAGTTACACAAACCAGCGTGGCCTCTAGAAGCAGTGTTTTGCCACAGAGACCTGTGTGCTTGGGCACCCCATTGTTCTGCAGCACCTCCTTGGCTTGCCCGTCCTGCAGTGCATTGGGCCGCAGGGTTTGCTGCCTGCTCTGCATTCTCTGCATGGAGAAGCCAGTGCACCTCCTTGGGCACCTGTGATGGCAAAGCTCACACCTCTGGATTGAGCTCCACCAGCCAGGTCTGCTTGTAAGTAGCCAATGCTACTCATCTGGAGTAAAATTTAGGGTAAGCAGAATCTTGTCAAGAAGATTGCTACACCGTGGCAATACATATTGCTTTGTTGAGTAAAAACAACCCCATAATAATCAAGGCTTGACATTTCTTCCCTGCTTTTCCCACTAAAATAGGCTGAGCCCTGCAAGGCTGCTGTGTTCCTTCATTTAGAACTGGTCTGGCTGTGGAAGAACACAGTATATGGTAAAAGAAAACTTAGGTCTGTGGGAGCATAGAAAAAAGTGTCTTGAGGGACTTCTTTCCTTTCTCCGGTTTCGCTGGTACCAGGGTACTGTGAGACTTACAAAAGAAACTCTTCCAAGTTACTCTCAACCTGCACAGGCATTGTTTTACAGCAGTGCTGATTGATTTAGCCTTCCAGGGTAGATGTCAGGCATGCTATTCATGATTAACAGCAGATAGAGACCAGGGAGATGAGCAAAGTTGATCATACCGAATAATGCTATGAGGGGAAAGGAGAGTACAAGATAAATATGTGTCAACCTTTCGGAATTTTGTGTGATCTATATAATTTCAATGTTGAGTAATTTATGTAATTTCAATGTTGAATAATTGATCTTTTTGTCAGTGTGCTTCATGCTGTAGTAAAACAGGATTTAAATAGTGAGAAGTTAATAGCTGCTCTAGGTAAAACACACAGGCACTGGAATGAGACCCAGTCTCTATAACTAAGAACATGCAAAAATTGCAGAGAGGTTTGTTTGAACTTGATGTGGTGCAAAATAAAGCTATCATTCATGCAGTGAGATTTGTGTTTTTCCTTGAATTTTCTGTCCGTTCAAAACAAGCTGGTTAAGTGTACTGTATCAGCACATACAAAATTTTGATTTCCACCTTGTATGTTTGTGTGGCTTTAAAGCCACTTCATAATTCGGATTTTTTGTATTCCAAGATTTTTCTCACTCCTGTGGTTCTGGTAGCTTGCTCTGAAGCTTTAGTTTGAACTAATAACAAAAAGGGGCTGGAGGCTTCTAAGTAATGACAGAAATGAATACAGATGTGGCAAAATGAGGAGGTTATGGAGATCACAGAGGGTAAGACAAGGAGGGACTGGGATGAATTGCAGGTCCTCTGGGGCAGGAAGGGTTGAGGAGTGGCTGCAAGGGCCCTTTGCTGTGGGACTAGCTGTGGGAGTAGCTGTGGGAGTCTTCTGGCAGCTGACAAGGGGACAGAGACATGAGTAGGGCTCAGGGCATTTTTAGGACAGGGAAGGTTTGGCAGAGATTTGTGGCAGCAGGGTCTCTTTTATTCCCTCACACTTTCCATCCAGACCAGTTCTTCTCATTGTCTTTTTTACTGTCCCACTTTGTGGGGTGCTTTTTATCGCCTCTGTAGTCATCCATTTTTACTCAAGCTAACATTTTTTGTTTCCCTCTTCATTGCCCTCTGCCAAACCCTCCCAGGCTTTGGGTAACGGGCTGGGATGTCAGGGTCACTTGTTCTGGCTGTTGAGAAGGTGATTAAGGGAGGTATGAAAAGAGGTGAGGGGCCTGTGCAGAGGTGAAGACAGCACTTCAGTAACATTTTAGGGAGAGATTTACTCCTTCTGAAGTCCTGCATGACGTGAGGGATGTCTGGCAGAGAGCTACAACAAGTCTGCCTCACATACACTCAGTCTCTGTCCTCAGAGATAGTGGTGCTGTGTAAATAGGGGCTAATCAGTGGTTCAGGATGTAGCTCTGTCATTCCCATCTTCTTTAGCATAGGTAAAATCCGCTGCAGAAGTGGACTATTTGCTTACAAGCGTGCAGGTTTGTGGGTGTAAAAGACGTTGCATGAAGAATGAAGAAGTGATCATTGGGTTTTTGAATGTTTTAATTAGGAAGTTAATCTTGTCTGGGAGGGCTTTGAATGTGGAATATGCACAGCTGTATATGTGCTGTGTGACAAAACTTGTAGGATATTTAAAAAATATTTTTATCTGTTGAATATGCTGGAAAAGTGTCTCTACCCAAGCTGTCTTTGAAAGGGAGAAATTGAGTTGGAATGAAGAGTGCCCCATCTTCTGTGGTTGGAATGTACAATAACGGTGCCATTTGGATTAGCTCAGAACTTTTTGTGTATTTTAAAGACCACTTACTCTACTCAAAGCTCTGTATTTTTTTGCATTTAGTCCAGCTTACCAAATATACAATATTGATTTGCATTATCCAAGCTGAAAGTTCTTTTCCCTTTTGTGTAGATCTTCAGAGCTATGGTGATGATAAAACATGTCCTAACTTGCCTAAACTCATTTTTATCCTACATCAACAGAAAATGGAAGAAAAAAACAAGCTTTGAGTTCTAGTTTGAAATGAGGCCAACAATTTTTAAAGCATGCCAGCTTGTATTTTCCAAAATATGTTAAAACAATCTGTACTTTGTTCATTAAGTAAAGTTAATGATTTCCAAAAGTTTTCTTTTTAGTCAGAACTGTTTCAGCATATAAAAATGAGCCCAATTAAGGTGACTTGAAGACACATAAATGAAGAGTGTTGCAGCTGGTAGTAAAGCAGGAGTACCTCTAGGCATAGCCTTTAAGAGACACTTGGGAAGTCTTGTCAAAGTACCTTGTGCTTCTTTTGGTCTCAGGAGGTAATTCCAATTCCCACTCCCTTATGAGCTCCCTAATTCCACAAGAGTTTCCAGGATCAAGTATCTAGAGGTCTAGATAAATTTACATGGTTGTATTAAGAGTACAGTTTACAAAAGTATCAGATTATTATTCGCAGTTTCAAATGTGTGGTATAACCCTTGCTTCACTAAAGTGTGCAGACTTTTTCCAGGCTAGCAGAGGAGCTGCCAGTAAGCATGATGGGCTTTCTAGGCTGTCAGTGTAATGCATACATTTGAGGTAAGATGAATGAAGTAGTATGTAATTCTTTTCCTGATATTGGACACTGAGAAGGTTCAAATTAAAGGTGCAGTTTGAAAAGTACTGCCCTCAGTGTCCTCAAATAGATTTTTTTTTTTTCTTAGTCTTTTAACCACCTGGGATACACTGGGTGGCTCTCTTGGAGCTGTGGCCCCAAGAGACTCTATTAGACAGAGATCTAAATAAGGCTGTTTAAACCTCTTTAGTTGCAACTTTCCTTGACCAGATCAGTTCCTCCTTACTTGCATTTGGGATCTGACCCTGGTTTTCTACTCTTTCCCCTTTCCTCATTGCACATAGAAAAGATGAAATAATATTCCCAGTTGATTAAAAAGGCAGAAGAGAAGATAAACAGTGTAAGCACAGCTGCAGTGTCCCGTGTGAAGAGGAGGCAGACATGTCTGTGCAACGCTTGCAGGGTGGGTGAATTACGCAGAACATGGCTTGATAGAAGAAGTGGGAATGGGCCATGCAGAACTGTTAGTATTGTGAATTCACTCCTTTCTCAGCTGTGGGAAATGTTTCAAAGAAGCATTCTTTGGGAAGTGGCTCTGAGATTAGACTTCATGCCCAAGACAAAAAACCCAGGGGAAAGTTACAGAATGCTAGACTTGCATTTTATCAGAGGTTTGATTACCCATGGAAAGTGGACGTGGGAGTCTCCAGCTCTTAAATTCTTGGGCTTGAGAGCACAGGACTGTAAAGGGTAAAATAGATCATTCCTGGCAAAATGTAAGATGAACTGAATGTCAGTGTCTTGGTAAGAAGCTATGTGCCTTCTTTTCCCAAGTGGAATGGTATCTGCCTAACTACCACATTTTGCTTAAAAAGTTTCCATTAGGAGGGAGCAGAACGGGGTGGGTGAAAAAGTGAGGGAAATTTTGAGATACACCATGACATTCTCTGTTAACTCGTGGGACAGAAAAGTGTGGAAAAGTACAGCCAAGAACATTGGAGTTAAAGTGCAGCCTTTCATAGCAACTTAAGTGAAACTCTATGTGGAAATACAACAATACAAAGTGTTAATATGTGGAAGGGAATTTTCAAAGACAACACCCCTACTTACCTTTCCTACTGAAAAGAAATTCAAATTCTCACCTACTGAAAAGAAGTCCTCTTTGTCTTTTCAGAAACTGTCATTTGCATGGAAAGTGAGCATCAAACGGCAAACCTGAGCAAACCAACCAAATAAATAGCTTTTTGAAAAGCTCTGTCTAGACAGTAAGAGAGAAAGGAAAATGGGGAAATAATGGCAATTAGGAGTCCTGGAGACGTTTTTTCCTATACCTGAAAAGTAAAATTGAGAATTCTTCAGGTCCTATGTAGAATGATACCAGACATAAGAAATCACTGATGGTAAAATGTATCTAAATGCTGGCAATATATTAAACTGAAAAATATGCCCTTGCAGTACAATAGAAGATAAAATGATAAAGGAGTTTTATGCTGTTTTACTACCATGGAAAAGAATAAGGGGTAGGGAAGAGGAGGAAGATTTGCTGAATAGGAATAACAGCAAATTCTTTTTAAAGGTCTTAGACAATGGAGGTTTATGTTTGTTATTCCCTGGTGAATTTTCAATGAGGAGAAAGGAATGTAATTGTATGCCCCTGTGATTAAGTCCATTTGCTGTGCAAAGGGGCCCACATGGCCATGGCACGCTCATGACTGGGCTGAAATGAACATTGACAAGTTTTGCCAAAAAGGGGAGGGAAGCCGGAACGCAGAGGATTTCATTAAGGAGCTCAAAAGAGAGGACAGCTGCACCTAATTTTCAGAAGCACATAGTTGTCTTCGAGGAAGCTAAGCAGTACCAAGAATAAAGATTAATTCTTATTTCCTAAAGAGCAAAGACATTCCATTTATTTTATTTCTTGTTTTCTTTTCTGATCTGGATTCAAATAAGGAATCTGCCCTCAGAAGAGGTGTTTCTAGCAAAGAAGAATTTCTTCTCTGTGCATGCATAAGTAAACCTACTAAGTACTCACTGTAGTTATCAGTAGTTCATGGTTTGATGGTACCTCTCAGTAGTAAGGAAAAGGCATTCAACAAAACCATCCTGGAGCTGTCCAATACAGAGGATTTCATTTGAAGAAGACCTGATTTTCTCTGTTCTTCAACACTTGACCACATGCAGTTTTGGATTTTCTTCATGGTCACTGTATGGGATTTTTAAATAGATCTGAGTGATAGCTATCTCCTGCTTCTGCAGAATTACTTAGAGGATGCATTTGAAAAGTTGGGCAACTGCAGGCAATGAAATCTTGCTCAGAAGTCAAAGAGCTGTGAAAATTCTGTTAAATGGTGGTTTCATTGTGAAAACTCTGCTGCATTAATACTGCAACAGAACTCAGGCACTGATGATTGACACCTGAAGTAAATATGTAATCACTTTAAATCATTAACCTGTTTTCTTCTTTGAATAAACAGGAAGTAACTTTTCTGTCCTGAAAATGAATAGGTCAAGATGTTGAGAACATTTTGATACAATTGAAAATATTAATAATTATTACAGCAATTGTTATGAAATACTCCTATGTCCTTTTGTGACACACACATTTTCGTACTTTTTTTCCTGAAGTAGTTATTTTCTAGTTTTTGTTGCTTATACCTTTTTCACTAGTTGACATTTTCTATCTGGCTTTCTGTATTTGTATGTATATACACTTTTTTCTCCTTTAAACTGTCTGAGAACCAATTATCATGTACATAGATAGAGTTCATCTTCAACAAGTTCATTCCAAAACATACATGACAGTATTTGATTTTGAAGACCTAAAATATAAAGCAATGCTTATGTATTAAGATATTGCTAGTTGTTATGGCTGAATTATAGCTAAGTTGTGTGAATTCTCATGAATTATATAGCCCAAATAAGAACCAAGAATGTAATCACACATTTTGAAATAAGGGTCAGAGACAAGAAAATCCGTTTTAGTGAGAGTGGATCTATTTCTTATAGTTTAAGTAAGAGAACAGTGTGTGATACTATACACACCATCTTTGGCTCTTGATACTATACCAATGATTCCTCCAAAAATACATTTTTTAAAGGATATGACCATTATACAAAATAAGATAGTAAATAACGATATGAAATTATTTAGCCTGTTGTGTGGATTATCTAGAATTCACACACCACTTACATAATTATTGAGGTCTTAAAGTACCTTCAAATATCACAATTTTTGCAGTGGCAAATATAACTTCTATAAAATTATCCTGAATGAATTAAGTTAGCATTCTGATAGGATTCAATATTTCAGTAGCTTTGTGTTTTGTAAATGTATTAGCAAAATTTGAGGAATAGAATTTCAAAGAATACTTCTTTTTGTTTCTTTTACATGAAAGGCAGTGTTTGGTAGAGATTTGAGCATTGCATATCATTCTGTAACTGGAAATAGAATAACTGGTATTTAAAGTTTCAAGATATATGATGTAATGTGTATACTTATTTATTTCTATTACTTCCTGATCTGTTTTGTTTGCAAGCCCAGTTGTACAGACAATGCTTTGTTTATTTAGGCCTTAACAAATTACAGCCCAGGTGCAGATTTTATGATCCATTGATCACTATTCTTTTTCTGTTTCTTTTGAGTAGAAACTGCAATCTATCCAGTCATTTCAAGTTGAAGAAGTCACAGTCTGTTAGTACAATAATTGGTTTTGTCTAAATCCACAGATGTTAATTTTACAACTTGCAGGTAAAGTATATTTGCTATATTTATTTTTATATGTCTGTGTTAAAGTTTCCAGATTTTTTGTACTTCAGCACAGAATGCAGACAATAACATACTTTATTAAAACCCAATTTGTCCGTCTCTCCCTTAGTATTAAATTCTGTAAAAAATTCTCCATATTTGGTGGAGGTAAGGTAACATTATTATTGGCTTGTAGCCAGTAGCACACTTAACTGCTTCTTTAGGGTTTTCCTCTTCAGGATGTCCCTGAGCAGAGCTGGAGCAGTGTGTCTCTGGCACTCACTCAGTGATGCTCTGTGGCACTGACAGCCAAGGCGTGTGGCAGAGGCTGTGCCCAACTCCAGACTACCTTCACCACCACGAGGTTGCCCTCTGGTACAGGGGCTTCAACACCTCTCGGTCATACTGTGTTCTTACCTCTTACCTTACTAGAGGATGTAAATATACAAATATAGATGGCTTTATAGCATTTTTGAATCTGATTTTTTTTTTAATTAATGCTAATTAAGTCTACTATTTTTTTTTCTGTGAAGAAAACTTTATAGACCAGGAAGAACATATAAAAGGGACTATGTTTAGAAACTCTTCACTTGGATCCATGTTGAATTCTTTTTGTGTATGTTACCTAACATAATTATTTATAGCTATATGTTTGATAAGTTTGGTATATAACTCTTTTTCTCTTTATTTTTTCCGTGTGTATTAAATGGTTGTTCATGCTGCAGTCTTACTGTATTTTCAACAGTTTATCAGTCCCACAATTTAAAAGCTAATAGATATTTTCTAATAGCACTAAAAATTATTATGAATCTCATCATCATGGTGAAAAAATGTAAACCAAGTTACTTTATGTTGGTTCTCCATAGCATACTGATGAATCTCTAGATTTGGGTTGTGCCACAACAAGAACCAGCAGCACTCCATTTTGTAACTAACTACTTTGTAACTAGTACTTGTAAATTAACTGGAGCAAAAAATGTAAAAACTTGCTATTGTTACCTCCAGCATCTTTTGTGTTCTGATGAAAAATGATCAGACTCTTGGGAATGTTGGCAGACAGTTGAGAATTGGATATAATTAAAAAGGATCACTCCCAAAAAGGAGGCTGCAGAACACCATAGTATGAAGAATCTGTGCTGGTAATGCTGTTAAACCATGGCTTTTCTTTTACTGAAGGAAATACAAATTGACATTTAACACACATATTTATCTCCATAAGCCTTCTTTATATGAGGTTACTAAGAGTGCATGCATAGTGCTTTTGTCCAGATGTATAATCCTTAGCTTCCAGTGCCACAATAAACCCTAGAAACACTACAAGTGTTTGCTCTGAAATGCTGTAAGTGATGCTCAAGTTGTGTTCTCTCTTGTAAATAAATTCATATTTTTAAACAAACAAACCTTAAATCTACCACTTTTCTAAGAACATGAGTTTGATATTAAAAAAGAAAAGCTTATCTCAAGTTGAATAGCTCTGGAATATGTCTGAAAATGCATTTTGCATCTTTTGAAATGTCAAATTTCTGGCACAAATAATAATGTATTCCTTTCACTTTTTTTTGACTTTGTATTAAAACTTATGATAATATAAAATCTGTTTTTTAAAAAAAATTGTCATATTCCTCTGAAAGCCAAGTTGTACACCTGGTTATGAAAGAAAGCACGACCTGTACTTTGTCCAGCCCTGTCTGTTACCATCAATATTCTGGGTAAGCAACTTGCCATAGGTCCTAATAAGTGTGCCATGTTGCTTTATTCATCCTTTTGCAGACTACATTGGTGACATATCTTAATGGACTCTATGGAAAACAAGTTACTCATGTTTCATGTATTTTGAGATATGGGAACTTCAGAAAAATTAACTGTATTAACTGAAAAATGTTCCCTATACTGCTCTAACTTCTACTGGCCTTTTAACTCACCAGTGGCTAATTTAGGTCAAGATGGCTGATTCAGAAATGTGAAACTCTTGAATTATTGAGAAATTCTAGGACCCTTCATGTCAAAAAGAAGCAAAAAGCAGAACTGTTTACACTGTTCTCTTGAACAGAAAAGTTGCAAGTGGAATGGCATGAGGGAGACAGAATAGAATCATAAAATTTTTAAAGCTGGAAAAGACCTTTAAGAGTATCAAGTCCTACTGACAACCCAGCACCATTACTATGTTGACCATTAAATCGTGTCCTCAAGGGAAAGCCTTTGGCTGTTGACTGTATGGTTTATAATATATAACCCATATAATAAAATATGTAATATCTCAGAATAGTCTGTGGTAGAGAAGACTGTGGTCTTCTAGTAAATAATATTTAACTGTTGCTCTAAAGAGGGAGAAAAGTGCCTGACTTGTTTTGTTTCCCTTGTGGGAACTTAAGAGATGTGTGGGTGATGAGTGCTTATCATTGTTTGGGACCACTGCTGAGCATAGTAGTAAGTCCAATGGCCTGGGGGCCAGGCAACTCTCTAACCCATACGCTGAAGATTTCTTCATAGATGTAGAGTGGGAGGAAGGAATTTGCCTTCTTCCCATGAGTAAACTGGCAAGATGGAACAGGATGGAGCCTTCCACCCCCACTCCATCCTTGCAGTGCCAGCCTGTAGGGGGAATTGCCTGCAATGGCAGAGAAATGATTTTCTGCCGTTTTGAACACTGAGATTTCTAAGAACTTCCAAGTGCAGAACCAACTTGCATGGCCCTGTCTGTTGTTATTGTAAACCAAAACAGCTCTCAGTCTTGAAGGTAGTTCTCCTCACAATATCCTGGAGATTTAGGGATGCACTCCCACTTAGACTTCCCCAGCCCCAAGACAGTACTGACCAGGACTGCATGCAGCGTCTGCACCCTCACTCCCCATACCCCAAGAGTCCTTCAGACATCCAACCTTCCTCTAGGTTCTCTCTCAGTGACCTGTAGCAATGCTAACACCCCCACAAGGAGCTAAATTACTTTCTTAAAGGCCATTCTTTAAATAATCAGGAACAGGTTTACTAGCAGACACTGAAGGATATCTAAAAAAAAAAGCAGCACTTCCTAGATCATCCAGAAAAATAATTTTCATCAGTTTATTCTATGTGGTTTTTTTGCCCTACTATTCCACAGATAATCACTTCAATATGCCATTGCTCCAAGACTAGGACAAAACAGAGCAGAAGCTTGGATGTGTGAAATTGTATTGGGTTTGCATGGCCAGGTTTTGATATTGGTGGGGGTTCTGTGGTGGCTTCTCTGAGAAGCTGCCAGAAGTTTCTCCTCTGTCTACAGGGTCAGTGCCAGCCAGCTCCAAGATGGTTCTGCAGTTGCTGTTGGCCCAGGCTGAGCCCTGATGGGGGTAGTGCNGAGCAAGCTCCTGGCAGGACTTGTGACCCCACAAGGGACTCACAGTTGAGCAGTTAATGAAGGATTTTAGCATGTGAAAGGACTCACCTTGGAGGGGTTCATGGAGCACTGTATCCCATGGGAGGGACCCCATGCCAGAGCATGGGAGTCTTCTCCTGAAGAGCAACAGAGCAAATGTGATGAACTGATTGCAACCCCCATTCCCCTTCCCCCTGTGCTGCTGGGAGAAGGAAGTAAAGAATTTGTGACTAAAGTTGAGGCTGGAAAGAAGGAAGGAGTGTGGGGAAGGTGTTTTTAAGATGCTTTTGTTTCTTGTGATCCTACTCTGATTTGATTGGTGGTAAATTAATTTTTCCCCTAGCAGAGTCTGTTTTGACTGTGATGAAACTGGAAGTGACCTCCCCCTGACCTCTTCTCAACCCATGAACCCTTTGTTGTATTTTCTTTCTTCCTTCCAGCTGGGGTGGGGAGTGATAGAACAGATTTGGTGGGTGCCTGGCCTCTAGCTGGGGTCATCCCATCACAGAAGTACAAGGCTTTTAAGTAGAAATAGGGAATTAATCTGGAATCTTTCAATAACAAGCATGCTGAAATTAAAAAAAAAAAGAGCTCCCTGTTGAGGTGCTTACCTGGGACACTGGGAAATATTGGTGTTTCTTCTGTGTGAGAAAGTGATTTACAGCATCCAGGAAGAACTTTGTATGGTGTCTGCTGCCTTACTTCATATTTTTTGTTAATGCTATTTATCTTTGTAAAGGTGAAAGCAGAGGAATACACAGGAATCTTTTACAGGAGGAATACCCAGAGACAGAGGTTGTATAGTGCAGGAATGCTGCCCAACCTGCATCTTTGCAAAACCTTCTTGATGCGTCTTGTCCACTCGTTTGTTGCTCAACTCTGCAGCTACTTTGTCCTTAGTTGCTTGGTGGAGTGAATGAAACCATATGGTAGGACTAGGAAGGAATTTTGTATTTTATAAAAGTAATAGAAATAATTGTCTATATATAACAGGCTGTAAGAGTCATCACAGTTCAAAGGAAGCAAGCTGGATTACTTGCTGGAATATCTTTGGTCTTGTTGCAGGTGTAAAGCAGCTGGGTGTGGAAGTTCTGCATGGTTCTAATTTTTGCTTGGGATCATACTGATCTGGAAATGTGAGTATTTCTCAAAGTACCAAGTTTTGGATATACTTGAAACAGCAAATGTTTGTTTTCCACTTTGAGTATGCATGTGCTAAAATTCTTTTTTCTTCCCTCAAAAAACTGTTTAAAATCTTAAGGATTTGATTTAACTCCACTTAATACAACTGTAATTCTTCCAAAGTTTTACTAGTTCAGGTCCTAAATTCCTCTAGAATTTCTACTATTTCCATTCCTTCAGCCATCACAGCCTCCTTCGAGCAAATTGTCAATGTTTTCAGTGACAACAAGACTAAGTAAAAAGAACACTATCATTTAAAAAACATATAATTGGAAAACCTAAAAATCCTTCATAGGATTCTTCCTGGTTTGATGTCAGTGAGTTTGTATATTGTGAAAAAACTAATGTGTAATCAAATGTTTTCGAGGGCAGTCTCATTCATGATACCTTTATATATAGTCTAAAGTGCTACATTAAATTGAATAAACACCCATTCATTCTACAGTGTAAAACAATGACATTAGGTTTTGAAGCTTGAACAGATAGTTTAATCAGCTTTTCCTGTGATTATAGATTTTTTTATTTTAAAAAGATTAGTCTGATTTGCCTTTAATTGAATTTTTCCAGAAATTATGGAAAAAGAGAGAGGACAGTTAAAGAATTGCAAAAGACTAGGCTTTGAAATGAAGTTTTGATGCCTTTGGCTAAAGTAGGCATCCACAGTATTATTTCTTATCCTCTCCAGCCTTTGACATTACTTACACTAAAAAAAATAATAGCATTAATTATAATTTGTGGAAAAGGACAATGAATTACACTAATGGGCTTGCTGCTGGAATCCAAACCTGTTTTGAGAATAAAAAGGAGACAGAAAAATATAATTTCTATTTCTGATGCTGGTCCTTATTTGCAGGAGGCAAACAAATCTCGCAGACTTATTCTTTCCTTTACACAGTAAACTTATTTTAAATCCCCTCTTGTGTATTTTTACTGCATCTTTCTTGTTTTCATGGCAAATGTTGCAGCCATCACATTACAAATAACATCTTAGCTAAGCCAACCTTAACCTCCCTTCTTAAAAGTGGAGGACTAAAATAAAAAAAATGAAAAGATGAAAAGAAAATAAATGTATTTGGAAAAGAAAGAAGTGGGTGAGGAGCTATTAGCAGAAATGTGTGTCTCACATTAGAGAACCTAATTGAATCTGGTAGCACTGACAATGTTTAGGTCCTCAGCTGTCTTGCTTTTCTGAGGACTTTGAGACTACAGCAGTAACTGATGAGCAATTTTGTGCATCTCTTGTCAAATAGACATGATCCAAAAGTAGTATTTTAATTGCATTAGGAGTTCATACTTGGATTGATTCAATTTTTACATTGCCTTTTTGACTCGTTTTATCAACACTTATTGTTAGAGATTGTTGTACCTTTCTCTTGAACTTAAACTGATTTCTATAGTGGTTTCATTGCTAAATTATGTATAATTTTATGTAATTATATATAATTTATATAATTTCTGGTTATTTCATTATATCCCCTAATGATTGTTTCTCTTGTCACTGGCCCAATTGAACTCTAAATTCCTTAGTGCAACCAAAATGTTCTCCCAAACTATTGCACCAGGTAGTAATTTCTATTACTTTTTTTACTCTTTCCCTGTTTGGTAACATAGATACTTACACAGGTGCACAGTCAAAATTTGAACTTTGAGATTTCCTGTAGGAGTGGTTGAAACATTCCTTACGCAGACTCATCATCATATGCAAGGCTAACTTCAACTGTACCATTTGAGGGTCAGATTTTATCCTATTGACTAGCTGTTTTGTTTTTCTTGGGTCCATCCAAGGAGGGAAAGTTCTGTGGAATCTCAAGATGCCTGATAAGAGAGAAATAACAGCACAGGCTTTTCACAGACAGGATTAAATCATGGTTTCCAGGGAGACTTCTAATTCATTTGTTGCAGCCAGCAATCTGAGCTGCCAAGTGTGGTTACTTCCTTAAGTTGCCCATCCTGTATTGTTTCCTCGTCAGTCGTGTATCAGTCCAGGAGCTCAAATGCTGTGGTAAGCCTCCTTTTTCTTTAACCCATAGTAACTAACTGCTGGCTCCTGGCACAACATCCTCTTGGAGTAGCAATAAATCCAACAAAGTACGAAGTGCCAGAATAAATTGAGTTTAAAAGTACCGTCTTCTGTGACTTCAGATGTTGGAGCATGAATGCAAACTGTCTCTGCTGTAGACTGGAGGAACATGTGGGTTTGTGTTCTTTACTGAATCATGCGAAAAATAAACAGTCAGCCTATCTCGTTTAAGAGGATTATTTGCTTTCAAAAATATGTATCATCTTACTTGGGTTAGAATATGTATCAACTGCTTACTTTAGTCTTCAAAGTATAGCACGGAACTTGGTATAAAGCCTTTATACAATTGATACAAAACCTTCTTTTCCAAATCTGCTGAAAAGATGATAAATTCTTTAATCTGCTCTGCACTTTTATATAATCTGCATATTACCTTATACATCATATATATAGCAAAGCTACAAATATGAAGTGTAATCTTAGCACATAGTACTAATTCCTGTGAGTTTGTTTATATTGAATACCTCTAGTAATAGGAATTGTTGCAGAATGATTGCATTTAAACTACTGCTCCACTGATTTTTTTTCTTACCTATCCCTAAAATGTCTTCTGTAGTGAAGATTGAAGTGGTTTGCTTTATCAGTAGTTCTGGCAGTGCTGTCTTGACTGTTAAGTCAGCTATTTTTAATGAGAAATTTAAATTGTATCTGTGGCACAAATAATCAAAATGTCAAACATTGTCTTGAAGTAGTAGTTACTGCCTTTACTGAGTTTTGAGGGAAAAATACAAAATAACATTTGAACAGCAAAACAGACCATGCTAATGTGTACTTGTGGGACAACAGGTATATATACAGAGGCAGGTGAGACTGATTTCTGAAAATGCAGATGAGATGTGATGTTACTGTTCCTCTGAGGTCTCCAATATTCATTCATGTTCTTCACATGCTTGGACATTCATCTTCTGCTAACTCAGTTGCTTTGCCATCAACTCTGCACAGCTCTCATTGCTGCAGCTGTGGACTTGGGCAAGAGGTCCCTGTCTGCATGTCTTCTCAATTTTCCACGTGTTTGTCCAGCTCTGTTTGGACATCTCTGTTTTTCAGTCTGTCTGCCAGGTAGGCTTTAGATTCGTAGAGGGAAAACAAACAAAACTATGCCTCTTAACCTTGCTTGCTGTTGTAAAAAGAAAGATGGCAAAGGAGGTGGAAATGGGTCAGGTGGCCTAAGCAGTGCCCTCATTAGGCTTTTCTTTTCAAGGTAGTCCAGGCATTGCTTTCTGCTTGATTTCAGGGTGAGGAAACAAAATTTCTGAGACTGTTACTATGGGTACTTTATATTGCCATGTATTCATATATAGACTTAGTACAGCTAGGAATTAGCCAGAATTGAACTATTTTATAATGGCTTTTTATCCTTGTTGCACCAATACTTACTATTAAAAAGTGCAAAGAAAACATAATATATGTAATTTAAACACATAATTTTCTTTCTTGACCCCTCTTAATAAAACCACATCTTTAATCATATATTCAATGTTGTAGAAAACTCCTGGCATGAATGTATTATACTGCTGATTATGCCAAAATCTTTTGTTCCAACATGGAAATAGTATAGATTGGTATGAGGGATACTGATGTACTTGTCACTTTTGGAGATTTTATCTATTGATAAGCAATCCTGCATTTATGTACGTGTATGTGTGTGTAAACCAAGCCTAAATTAATTATATTTTTACAGCCTCACCCTTCCCAAGAAATGCTGTTATTTTAAATATTTGCAAGTATAACAACCTCATCAGTTGTGCCCACCAAGAAAAACAAATGAATAGGAACAATATGTGGAAAACATGAATGCAGAATGGGACTGAAATCCAAGTGGAAATAAATACAGATTCAGATGAATTACTTGATGAAAGAAACTGACTTAGAATAGCTTCATAGACTTTTTGAATGCATAGGACTGGTACTGTTAGGTAGATACTACCTAGAGATAGAATTAGAAGTACATTAGAGATAGAAATAAATAGTTAAATTGCCCTAACATTTTATTTGCAAATCCCATTAATTCTGAAAGCGGAGGGAGCAAATATAAAAAGGTGGTGATGCAATACTGCATTGCTTTTCCACATTACTTAATGCATATTAACCAGGATTTTCAGGGTTCCTTTTTCTTGCTGCGCAGTTCCTGTAGTATTGCATAAATTGTGAAACTGCAAAGAATCTGCTGTATGTCCTTTCAGTCATTATTGTTGTAATGTCTTCATACTTGTGCCTTTGTATGCCAAACTTAATGATCTCTAGTGGAATTATGACATGTTTATGCAGTGATGCAATATGAGAGAAGTGTTAACTTATACTTGGAAAGCTGGTATATATAACCTTTAGTCTGACTATTTTCTCAGAATGCTGGTAAAGGTTAAAACCATACCCTTTCTTCTTAGGCAGTAACTAACAGTCACAAGAAGTGGAGGAAGAAACTCTTCCTTTCAGTGTAGTTCTTCAGCAAGAAATCTTCATGCAGCAGAGAAGCCAGGGTGTTTGGAGAAAAGAAATTTCTGTGAATTTGAATAGTGACAAAACTGCGCAGAAGAGCAAATACGTTTGATTCTATAAGATTCCAAATTGCTCTAAATGGAAAGTTTCCTCAGAGATTATTAATGGAAAGAATAAAATTATATATTTGTCTGGGCACTGGCAAAATTGCTGTGGAAAGACTGCGTAAATAAACTGCCCTTTGAGATGCAGAAGGTGCTGCTTTTAGGCATCATAAATTCAAGGCGGAAATACTGCCTAACCCACTTAGATGCATACATTTTGTACTGAAAACTTAAATTGGATGTGAAATTATTCTGCTGTGGATGCAGAGGAGATGTCATTTGATCCTTTGTGCACTTCTGTGCCGCAAAGCTGTTCTGGGGATTGCATGCCTTTGCCATCTGTAACACACTGACAGTCTTGAATCTGTTTGAAAATCAAGTGGAGGCTGTTGGTTTCAGTAATGGCTGTACCACATTTCCACTGTGTAGTTCCATTCCCTTCCCAGGCAGCAGAGTTCAGTGCCCCTGTTGGTGCAAATGCTGCTGCACAGCAAAATTGCACTGCCCAGAAGAAAGCAAGAAATAAGTTGCAGGAACTGTCCAATTGGTTAAGGCTGCCTGAAATGACAGCATGTGAGTGAGTTGCTGTGTCACCAGTTTCCAAATGTCATTGGGTTTTCCTGCTGTGCACATCAAACAGTGAATGTGCATGGGGAAGGCTATCACCTGTCTCTGACCATGCCCTCAGGGTATGGGCTGATGCAGCCAGGTTTTATTGTACCACCTTTCTCTCCTGCCTTTGGTGAAGACAGAAATAACACTTTGTGAACTCTACTCTGGAGAACAAGGTCTTTCTTACGCTATTCCCCCATTCATTCAAGGGTCTAATGTTTAGTAGCACTGCTAGGACCTTACCTTTTGTGTACTATCAGATGCGGAGAAATTTGCCTGGGTCTTGATGCAAATCACTCAGGAATATTGTGTGTGCTCTACAGCCCCTCATTTTGGGAGCTCAGAGCAGAAGCCTTTACATAAGCTGTTTGCTTTCCCTCTGTCTGAGATAGGCTGCTTTTCCTTAGAGGACTGTTTCCCTTCACTCTAACATCCTCTTTGCTATCAAACTGGCATGTAAAATAGTAAGATAAAAAGCATACACTGGAAAGAATGGCCATAATGAGTCACACTAAAGGTCCACCCAACCCATTATCCTAGCTCAGTTAATACCTCATTAAATCTTGTGGCTTTAATTTAAAGAATTTTGTGGAGTTGGGAGATAACCAAAGGTTTGCTCCTGCCACCCTATACATCACCAGAGTTACAAAGCCTGGGGTTGGTTGCGGGGCTCTGTCCCTTTTAAAGTGGAAAAAGTAAACAACCATGAGGATGCCTTGAAAAATGCAGTAACACTTGTGCTATTTCTCCACTAATACTCTCTCTGCCACCCTTTACCTGAGCTGGATGCAACATCTGTGTGTTTATTTAGTAACCCTGTATGAATTTCTCCTACATCAACTTCCATATATTAAAAGTGGTTTGGTATAGCTGAGAAATGGGAAAGCAGTTCTATGTGTTTCCCTGGTTACATTTGGTAAAACCACAAATTAATCACTAGGGATAATTTGGACAGAGGCTTTAAAAGTTTTATTTAAAATATTGGATTTTAAACACCACCTGGATTGGGTGGTGTTTCTGTAAGTCTCAAGTACACTATTTTTGCCTGTTTAATAACTACTGTGTTGACAAGATACAGCAGCTGGTTCTCTGGAGTTGTTGGTTTGGCATCTCTTTTGACTGTTAAAAGTGCAGTGCTATAATATTATTTCCTTTCTAGTAAACTGAGCATTAGAATCCTCATTATCTGGTTACTTAAGCTCTGGTTTTAATCTTTTAATTTTGGTTTCTATTAATAGGTCCATTTTGGCCTACTAAACATTTATCTTGGTTTATACTTAAAATGAAATTCTCAAGTACAGGCTTTGTTGAAAATGAAATAGAGGATTCTTACACATGGAAAAGATGATCTGTCAGGGAAATACAGTTTGGTTCTGTGAATCAGATAAGCTTGTTTTGACAATTATTTTACTGATTCCTTTTAAGAGGTGTAAGTTGGACCATTGTTTTCACTAGAAGAAATCTTGCTGTGATGTGATGTTTTTCAACATTAAAGATATGCACTGAAGGCTGCTGTAGCATTCCTGATGCCTCTCTACCCCAGGACAGGCAGGAAATGCTGCTTTCCTCTCGCACATGTACCTGTCCCACAGTGAAGTATTAGTGTTTCTGTGGAGCAGCTCCTTCCCCAGAGGCACAGAGCTTCCTTGCAGGCCCTTGCTTTCTCCTTTCCCTTCTGAGCATCTGCCTCTTTCCTGTAGCTTCTAGCATTCCAGCAGATCCGGGAGGCTCATCCCTGCAGGTACCAGTGGGCAAGTGCTTGCTGAATGATGAGCAGAGATAAAGGCACGGTGCAGTTTAAGGGAGGCATTTGTGGTTTCTGCAGGGTTGGTGAAAGGAGAGCAGTGCCAGCGAGAGGATCCCAGTGTCTGCACCTGACCTGAAGTGTCTGTGCTCCTGACACAGAGCACATCCTGTTCACATTCAAGCCAGTGTGTTATTAAAATATTTTTAAAATTTATTTTAAAGTGTGCTGTTTTAATTTCTTTAAACAGCTATACTGTTTATGGTAGCTGGCCCTGTACTCACTTTTTAGTGAAGACTGATAGCAATGAAGTCACTAAGTTGCTTCTTTTCTATTTTCGTTTTACATAAATTCTTTGGATGTCACATAAATAGCCATTTAGACAATCACAGATGTGACAAACAGCAAAGCTTAGTTAATGTTCTGTTTTGTAATTAGTTAATGTGCTATTTTGTTCAATCTTCTTTTTAAAAACTATTCCTTAAAATTTGTTTATTTCTTTTGGGTTGTTGGTGGGAAGAATGAAAAGGATTTTATAGCTTTTTAGGGTCAGCCTTGTGCTTTTTTATATGTATATCAGCTCTCTGTACTGTAGTCTGTCTGCATTTTTTTCAGTTATAGGCTGAAATTTTTCTGATATTCAAAAAGCATGCAGATGTCTTTCAGTCGCCTGTTGTTCAAATTCCCACAAAGATTTTATTTAATGTGTTATTCTTTGATATTGCTCAGTTTGGTCTCATGAGAGACATGTAAACATGTCCCTACAGTAAACACTTGCCACAGAAAAGGCTGGACGGGATTTTAGAATGATCAGTTGTACAAATCACCAACAAACCAAATAATCTATGTAAATTGCCTACCTCTACTATGGTAATATTTTTTCATCTATCACAAGCCTAATACTTAGACAGTTTCATAGTTTAAAATAGATTCTTTTTCAAATAGCTGGAATAAAAACCTGACACTTAATCTGTTTGAATGAAGGTGATATCCCAGTATTTGTATAGCAGAACTGGAAAAGTGGATCTTATGTCCTATACCATAGACCCCAAGGTGTGTCTGATTTTTTACCCATTCTGACACAAGGTAATATGAATAACAAAATATGGCTCTGCCTTGCAATTATCTGTAATCTGAAGGAGAGATTTAATAACAGAATAATTATGGTTTTGCTTTATTAACTTTGGGGAATTACATTAGGTGGGAGTAGCATTTCCTGGAAGTTGACTGCTCTGTGGCGAAATGAATTCATCCTGAAAATTGCATTTTACATTGAAGGATGAGATAAGAGAATACAAAGGAGATTCAATATACTTTCCTTCAGTCTTGAAATTAATGGATCTCTAATACAGTACTCCAAAAATGTATCTGTTACCACTATGATACTATTTTTTTAATAAACAAAATTAATAAAAATTTCTTAATTAAAATAAATTAGTCAAATAATATTTTTAACATCAATATGAGACCAAAATTGTGTGTTTGCTTGATAGGGGGTTATATTTCATAAACCACAATAGCGAAGGACACATAAACAGAGGAGAAAAAAATCCAAAGTCGAAGATGTATGTAATTTATATAATCTGGGATGTTGCAATACACTGTCTGCAGGGCTTGGCTCTGCTGGGGAAGGGTTGGGGTTTGCTGAGACCCTGACTGCTGGTGTCACTCCTGGGGTAGAGGAGTGGGAATTGTCCCAGACTCCCTGAAGTAGCCAGGTGTGTGGACTGAGAGTGAAATAGCAGCTCCCCACCAGTACCTGATACATAAACTCTTGCCATATTTTGGATGTTTTGGTAATGTCTTTTGATAATGGCTACGGAGTGGAACAGTGGGATAGTGTTTGGACACCTGTGACTAGGAATATAACCTACTTGTGGAAGTGCCTAGCAGGAGAAATGTATAAATGCACCTTGGTGAAAACTGAGCTTCTGCAAAAAGGCTGGTGAGTGTTTTTGATTTAGAAGCTCAGTTTTGGGCTTACATGCCTGACTGACACTTTTTTGAGTCAATGGTTCATTGCAGGGTGGCCACATCTGGTCTTACATATTCAATTCAGACATGTTCCCCAGACACAGTTTTTAAACAGCAGAAGCTTGGAATTTTTTTATAATGTAATAACACTGTATTTTCTTTTCATTTTTCCCCATCTAGTTTTGTATCAAGACCTTGAGACTAAAATACACATGGCACAGATCATAACATTTTTTCAGATGCTGTTAGTTCTGCTACTTCATGATTATATCTCAGCTGAAGATGGCGAAACAAGAGCAAGTAGGTCTTAATTTTTGCATTTCAGATAAGTGCAACCTTGAAGCATGCCTCGAATTTTGATTATCCATTCTGGTGTTCACATGTACCCTTCTGTTGATGATGCTTTTATTCCAATATAATGTTCCTGGTGAAAATTGGATAATATATGAAAAATAGCTTAAATATCTTATATCTTCATTACAAAGGGAATGTCTTTATTTGTGTCTGGGAAATGCCCAGGGGGCCAGATGGAACAGTAATGCTCCAGTTTTGATTTAAAATTGAGTCTTGAGTATTTGTATTTTCATTGCTTCAGATGTCATGTTCTGAGTAGCTTAATGTTATGTGAGAAACTAAATAAGGAAGAATGAAGTTTCTGTGAGAGGAAGCTAACTCCAGTTCTGGGGTATCCACATTCTTCAAAATTAGCATCTCAAACCCCACCAAACCATTTTTATGCTCTAATCTGGTTTATAGAAAAGAAAACATTGAAGGAAAGTAGCTTTCTTAAAGTGACTGAATTAAAAAAGTGTAGAAGACTTGCCTCTAGCCACAATGATACTTCCAGGGTAGATATTTTTCTTTTAGTTTTGCTCTCAATTAAGCAATTTTCAATATTTTACAACAAACCCCATAAAATTCCTTTTGGTCTTTAGAAAGACATTTTATTTTCAGTCTACCTGCTCTAGGAGTATCCATCAAAATGAATACTCTGTTTTTAGTGGAGTCTAATGATAATGAGTTCCTCCCAACTGAAATTACTCTGTGATTCATATCCCTGGACCACTGAGCGATGCACTCAGCGTGCCCTTTGCTCCTTCTGCTACTGTCTTTTCACCACCATCTGCATTGCAAAAGCGTTTCTCCAGCAGATTGTGGTCACTTGCTTTCAAGGAAGGTGAAATCTTGTCTTGACCAGAGGTGTCCATAGGCAGATTTCAGGGTAAGGCAAAGCTCTCATTCCTGTGGTGGAGCTGCAGACTTTCAGAAAACAAAAGGACACTAAGCCCCATGACCTCATGTGCCATGAGATCAAAATAATCCCTCCTGCTTTTGGCCATGTCCTTGGCACCATGGAAAACTTATTATTTATTAAAACTTCTTTCACAGGCAATGGAAGACAATTCCCTCCTTTAGAAAGTTTTTCCCTCCATCTGAAAATGGGCATGCAGCATGGATAGGACTTTCCTATGGAAATGCTAGTGTCTGTCCATGGCCTGTAGTTAGCAATTTAGTCTTAAAAACTCAGTTTATGACTACAGCTAGGAGAGCTGAATTCATGCCCAAGTCATCATGCAGTTACACTATAGTTATTAACTGTGTACGTGATTCTATATTCTGGAGGCTGAGCTCATTCACTGAATACTTTTCTTCTGTAAAAATCAGAATATGCTACCAGCAACATTCAATTGAGACTCAGAATCTTATAATATATGTTCCATAAATGCCATGTAGCAGTGTCCAAAATCAATTAAAATGTATTTATAAAAGGATTCTGGAGTATGCAGGCTATAGCCTTCCTCTGCAGAGTGCTTGGTTTGCTAACAAAAAGGAGTTTTTATGTTTATCATCTCTGCAGATGAGATATGAAAAGACCCATTATATATTCCTCGCTGTTTATTGAATAGAATGCAATTGCCAGCTAAGGAACTGAATTCCAGAATTTCTCATAGTTGGTTCTGGTGTTAATGTAGAAACCAGAAAATGGTGTGGCTTTCACATACCAAGTTGGATCTGTGTATGTTACACAATCTTAAACAAGTTCGCTCTGATGAACTCTGCTATTTTTTTTTTTTTTCAGCTGGAATGTATTTGTCAATATAGATCCTAATATAAACACTAATTGATAGGAAAAACATTTACTGTAGAGGAAGAAAGTGAAAGTGTTCATTAAAATATTTGTTTGATTTTTTATTTTTTTT
>WAAE01014416.1:0-17440 GCA_013400495.1 Nicator chloris | reverse complement strand
CTTTGGTGGTGGTGGTGAAGATCCAGACATCATCATTGCCTACTACAAATCCAAAAGAGTTTGTACTGCATTTTGGGTATGTTCTGCTCATTTTTATATTTAAATTGAAAACAAAATATAATTTCTTGCTTAAAATTACTAGTGCTCACAAAGGTGTTTTTTACTCTTTATCCACTATTAAGCACATGCATAATTCCTGCTTAAATCCTACTTGAGTCAATGTGCTGAGGTAAGCATGCCTTGCTGGAGAAGGTTGGAAATATGCAGTGGTCAAAGTCAGGATAAGTACAAGTGATCAAGTGATTTGTGACAAACAGTTTCCAGTCTACCAACTTTTGCATTTTGTCTTCCCAAGGAGCACTAATTCAAGTAGTTGGGAGAATTTTTTCATTTCTGTATTCCTTGAGTCACTCCCAATGGCATTAGCCATTTGGGCATCTCTTAACACAGTATGTCTTAAGTATGTTCTATCTCTGCAAACATTTAAGTTTGCAGAGGTTGTTCCCATTTAATAGATTCTAATCTGATATTCAACTGTTAATTTTGGAATTGTAAATGTACTTAAAAAAATTTTTCCTATACTAATACTAAAAATAGTCCATTTGTGATTCAGGAGGGAGTCTTTAAAGCTTTGCTGTTACTCAGGAGCAATGCAGTTCTATTGACCACTATCAATAATTCACACAGTCGGGTCAGGAACTATGGTTGCAAAGGGCATTGAATTATGGATCTGTACTTTCCAAACAACAATAAAATTTTTGAAGCTGTTGGCCACATGAGTCCAGAGGATAGGTTTAATCGATTTTGCACAAGTGGGTTAATGGGTGAAGGGCACTACTGCAATGCTAAACTTTCACAGAGCAGGAAAATCTTTAATGGCTCCCATTGTCCATGTAAATTTTGATACCTTGAATTCTCAAGAATCATTCAGAAGAAAACAGAAAATTAGATGCCTCATGAAGAAAGAGTATTATACTACAAAGACAGAAGATGCAAAGAGGAGGGCTACTACTTGTGGATGGTGATTACTGGAGTAGAAATTAAACAATGGAAAGAGCTATTCTCACCTCATCATTACTGCACAGATGAGCATATCTGGAAAACAGTCACTTCTGGCAGGCATGTCTTGATATTAAATGACGTGGAAAATTTTGGTCCTATAGATGAATTTTAAAGAATCTACACAAAGAAAACCAGTATAAAATAAGAATTATTTCAAAATATGTATTGGAAAGACAGTATTTAGAGAAAAGGCAAGCAATCACTTGGGCCCCTGACAGAGGATAATGTGAAATCTGCAGTTTAATTCTCAGGAAAACAAAAGAAAAAGATTAAATAAAATTTTGCATTTGAGAAAGTATTCCATAGACATTTACCAAAACCTCTGAAGTTTTTGTGGGATAAGAAATTCGTAGGTAGCTATTGAGCACGTATCTTTGTGCAAGTGAGCTTTTGGTACAAAGACAAAAATTTGCTGCAAGTAAGCAAGTCTTTTTAGCAAAGTCTCAGGAACTTTATAGATTCTAATGTATCTGTGGTGTTGGTCTTAGGTATTGGTAGATTTGTTGATTCTACCAGGTTGATTGTTTGCTAGTGACATTGATCTGCTCTAAGTTGTGTGTCCCTATAGGCCACAGAAGGACAATGGAGAGAATTTGTCTTCATTGAGACAGTATTCTTTCCAGACTCCCTTGGCGTGAACAGAAATCTTCAGTGTACCTGGTCCTTTTTGGATCTGCAGTGCAATTCTGTCATCCTAGGTAACACTTAAAAGTCAAAGTTGTTTTTTTCATAGATACTGACATGAAATTAACTGGTATATCCTAAAATATTTTGCCAAAGAAATTGACAAAAAAAATCAATAAATTAATTGCATTAAAAATTAGGAAGAGCAGATTGCTTTCAGAATTTAGCAATAATTTTGCAAAAAATGGCAAATAAGACATGGGCATTTTCAAGACCACTTTCAGAGAAAAACAAATCCATTTGGAAATCCTGGAGAGGATGCATAAGAAAATGTGTGTCCACATAAGCATATGTATAATTGTACATACTCATCAACCACTTCAAGGAAACACATGTAGGTTGATAGCTGAAGTCATTTCATACACTTGTACAGACAGAGCAGGTGGAAGAGGTGAGATTAGCCCTTTTCTACTTTGCAGGTTGTAGAGTGTTTCGAGAACCAGAGCTGCTGCCAGCACAATTTAGATAGGCCGGGTTGCTGTGCTGTTGCAGATGCTTTTCCTGGGTTGCCTGTGGGTAGTTCTGCAACCTGCAGCTGTCAAGGGTATTTGGAGCAGCCACAGAGTTGCATGTCATCGTCTCCCACTGCACAAAAGTGGACTGGAGCTTGCATGGAAAGACCTTCAGTTTGGTTGTCTCTGTCTGGCATGAGTTTCTATAGACCTAGAAAAATATGTGTGAATTTGCAAGTGTGTCTGTATGCAAATGAGTGGTTTGGGAATTTCTTCTCCTACAGAAGACCTCTCTCTACTTCATTAGAACCTTCCACATTTTATAACAACCCCTTCCCGTGGCATCAGGGATTTACTGGGTTGCAGAGGAGCACTGTGGTTGGTTTCATTCCCAATGTAAGATTCACAATATAGCAGTCTTGCTGGCTAACTAACCACACTTGTTACACGGGTCCCAGGACAGGAGATGTGGGGCCATCTGCCAGGATGCACTCCTATGCAGAGCCAGTGTACAGAGATTGCTCTCCCTACCAGAACAAATGTGTCCCATCACTTCTATAAAGTAGGAAACAGGTCATTCTGATAACTTACTTGAACACTATGTGATATATTTTTTCCTCATATTTCATAACCAAAATGCTCTGGCATTAATTTTTCAGTGTCAAAAACAAATGTACTCATTTTTCCTTGACTTGTGTTCAGTTACTGAGAACAAAAAGGAACATTAACTTATATACTTCTATCAAAGTAAGTTATTTTATACCTACCATTTCACAGAAAGCAAAATAAAGTTTTGTTCGGTTGAATTACTTTGTTTGGTTTTACTTTTCCTGGTCTCACAGTCTAACTACTGCTAAGGAAAAGTCTGGAAGCACTTCAAAGTCAGGAAGACAGTAAAATTCTGTGTGATAAATTATATGTTGTGAGGACAGAGGAATTTAATGTGGAAAATAGATATTCATGGGTCTTTTTCTGTTAGAAATTTTTTGTGTGTGTAGGTATGTAAACACATTTTTGGTATTTATCCCATTGATAATTTGCAATCAATGACAATGTGTACACATATTTATTTGGATAATCATCGCTGGGTTATTAATTTTTTCTCAAGTTAGACTTCGCAAAATGCTCTGAGAAACCTCAGTCTGCAAGTTACGCTGAAATTCAAGAGGATGTGGGCATCTAACTGGTTCAGGCGGAAAACGCACCTGACACAGATGTACATTTGCATTAATATAAAGTGTAGGTACAGCAGAAACTCCAGTGTCAATGAATGAAAAAGCTTATGTCACTGCAGGGCAGTTGTGCAGTGCAGAAAACCTATGCAAAGGAGTAGTATGCAATGTAACCATAGTCACTGTGCTCTTTTATTACAGAGAAAAAGATCACGGCTATGACATCTGAAGAAGACCACAAAGATCCTTTCCTGAAGACTGTAATGAGAACAGGTTATGTTACTACTAAGTTCCACATTCTCATTACAAGCTTTTTAATGAGAAAGGATTAATTTTCTGCCATTTTCCATTTTCATTACTACTCAGTCAAGGGAATGAGATATCGGGAGTTTAATGTCTAATTTATATTCAATGAATCTTAGTAGTGAGCTGCACTCTTTTGACCTTTTCAATATTTTATACTTTGATTGGGTGGTCACTTGACTCCTGCATTGTTTATAGCCTTATTAGAGTAGCTTATAGAAGGAAAAGTGGACTGGCTACCCAATCAAAACAAAAGAATAGCAGAAAGGTCAATTTAATACCATATACATGTATCAGTTCAAGAATATAAACAGTATCAAACTTTGGAAATCTTTTTTTCTGACAGAAATACAAGAATTAAAATTAAACTTCAGTGCATGTGACCAACCTTGCAACCAGGAATGAGGAGTAGAAAAAAGAGACATATTCTGTAGTGACTGGGGTCACTTTTACTTCCCCTTTAAGCACTCACTTACACTTATGAACAGTAGGGTAGATTAACAGAATACTTTACCATGTTTAACGTTTTCTTACCCTCACTTTGCAAAGGCCAGTGAGTGAAGTAGGTGCAAGATGTTGAACAATCAGGTCTATTGTACTGCCAGTAGTTACCAATTTTTGAAACACTCATTAAATATCTATCTGAAATGCTTTAATATATTTTTGCAAGACTTGTCACGTAAAAGTGAGATGATGTAAAGGCCAGTCAGAAAATTTTAAATCTATGAAAAATTTAACTGTAATGTCAGACTATTGGAAAAACAACAAAAAAAAAATCCACAAACAAATTTACCAAACCAATATGATGTATTTCAGTACATAATTTGAAATTATTAAGCTACCAGAACTTTGGGATCAAACTTTTGCTAATGTGTATATTTAAAAATTTTAAAAAAATTAATACACAAAATAAACTTTTAATGTAGTAGTTTATTTCAGATTTATTTCAGTGCAAAGATGGGAAAGCAACAACAACAACAAAGAAACCAAAACATCAAAACAAACCAAGATAAACAACCACAAAACAAACAAACAAACAAGCAAACACCGCCCCCCCCAAAAAACCCCAAAAAACTACACTCTTCAAAGAACTGGATCTTGAAAATGTGATACCTCATTTATCCCTTGTTGATAGTGGATTGAGTAGAAATTTATGGATAAAAATATATTTTGACACGACTTTGGAGTCCCTGGCAAAAGTCATGGAATTTAAAATTTCTGGTAGAAAAACATTTAGGAAAGAAAGAGGTAGTTAAAAAAAGAAATCCATTCTTTTTTTTTTTTTGTGTGCAGCTTTCAATCTATTTGTTTTAATTAACAGAGCCTGTTTACAGAGATTAGATAATTGTTCTTTTAAACCTGACTAAATAATTAACTTATGTCAAACAAATAGCACTTCATTACTGGAAAGAAATATAATTGACATTCTGCAACCCTCAATATAATAAACATACTATTCATTCCTTAACTATTAATTCTCAAAACTCATGTTCAACAGCCTGTAATAATTAATTTTCCATACCATACATGTCTTACTAAATGTAAATTAAATCCAGTTTGAGACCCATTGTTTAAAGCGTTACTCAGAATGTCATTGCTGGACTACCCCAAAAGAAACATCATTTAATACAGTTTGTGAGGCCAGAGGGAGAAATAACAGTTTGGGTAATGAGGGCACTATCAGACCTGTGCCATTTTAACTGAAAGAAAAATTAATATATGAGATCTTTACAAGACAGATTAGAAAGAAGAAAGTGACAAAAGTAATCATTTAAGGGACTAAGGGACTCTTCATCTGAAATGAGCCCAGGCAAATACGTTTTAGTCTCAATGATATCAAACTCAAATGCAAGACTTAAAAAATACATGCCTACCTTGGTAAAAGCAAACCAGAAATCATTACTGCAAACTGTGGTGAAGTCATGATTCCAAATAATACATGATTATGTCCCTCACTAACAAAGCCAGTGCAGCTTTAAGGATCAGAAAATTAATTCAAATTCTAGAAAGGAGTTACTCTACAAGTATCCAAGTAGTAAACCAAAATATTTTCCACCAAGCATTGTGAAAGAATTTCAGGTGGAGAGTATATAGGATGGAGCAGCTCTGAAAAAACTTGTTGGGCAAGTGGTAAAACAAATAAGAAAAATATGTCCAAGTATCACTCAGAACTTGAGATCTGCTAAAGCTTGTCAAGAAATTCCAAATAAGACAGCTGACTTTCTTGAGCTGAACTTTCTTTGCCTTGCCATCATAGAAAACTCTTGTCATTAAGCTGAAATGATGCTTTCAATAGATTAGATGAGGTAACTTCAGGATATAATATTCACCATAAATTAAATGGAAATGTTTTTAACAGGATCCTTGCATACAATTGCTAAAGGTTAATATTGGAGCAAACTGTAAATATTCTTGCTCTGAAATATCTTCTGTATTCAGAACATGACAACCACAACACAATGTTTTTTAACTTTTTCTCATGAAGTTACTTCTGTATTAGCAACTGTATTTCTCTGATCTGACCTCTTTGTTGAGAAGGCTGAAAAATACATGGTATTTGTACAAGAACAGATACCTTTTGATAGTTCATACGTATTTTGAAACATTCTTTCACTTGACAAAAATATGCAGTAAAATGTGATGAATCAACAATTAATTATCTCGTGTAACTGGGAATATTCTGAAGCGAGATTACTCTATGGGTGGTATTTATTCAGTCCATTAATCACTATATGCATTTTTCCTAGCACGGGGTGCATTGCATTTGTTCCTGGTTAACCACTTGGTTTGTCATGTTGTACTTAACAGTATCAATAATGTATGTAGGCATATATAATGTATGCAGACATATATAATGTATGTAGAGATATATAAACATAATGTATAATCACTGTGGTTATAGATAGAGTCATAAAATCATAGAAACATATAACTTTAAAAAGACCCTTAAGATCATCACATCCACCTGTAGATAAATTTATGATGAAATCAGTCTTGTATTTTATTAAAAATTAAACATTTTATAGAAACTGCTACATTAAGAAAGAAAAAAAAAACAACAAACAAAGACCTTTCTCTTCATTCTGTTGACTCTCACACTTGTGTTTTGCTGGTTTTCTTCTTATACTTCCACTTTCCTCTGATGGCAATGATAGTTAAAGATTCTTTGGGCCTTGTAAGGCTGAGTCATACCCAATATGTTTGGAAAGGGTCTAAGCCAGCTAAGAATCCCAAGTCCCATTTTCATAAATTAATTAGGCATTTGATTCAATATCCCTTAGGGTAGTCTTGCAATCACATATGAGCCAATTTTAAATTTACTAGCTCAGGTACGGGTAGCAATCTATTTTTGGCACCACTGAGTTTACTGCATCCTGTATTAAGTCCAATGTTCCCCTGAGGATTTGAGCTTACAAACATACTTCAGTTTAGGAACTTGGGCCCAACTTGGGCTTCTAAATCACTTGGGTGTCTTCATGAATTTTATTCTTTATCCCTAGGCAAACTACTTTTTCTACTTTGTGGTTGCGGGTCATCAACCATACATTTTATATGGAGGATTTCTGTTCATAGTGTCTTTCAGAGCAATTATATAGCATCATGGGGTGAACACATCTGCTTCTACTTTCTGGAGGAGAAGCCTTGCCAAGGACTCTAGTGGGCTCTCCATGAAGATATTTGCTACTTTGTGCTCTTGTGCCATACTGTGAGAGTTAGGAAAACAGAGTAAACTTGTTCTTTATCTCCCAGCTAGATCCTTAACCTCTGGTGCCACTATACTTTGTAAAGTATTTTTTTAGCTTGCATAGAGGTCAAAGATAAAATGTTTTATTTGATCCAAAGTAATTCAGTATTCAATTGGTCTCCAGTGATCAGAAAATAACATATGAAGTAGGAAGTAAAATGCATTCCTTTAGGTCTTCCTCAGAAATATACACCTAACACTGAACTGACTAATTTGAAGATTTCAATTTTGTTGCAGATAAAATAATGTTTATGTAATTTAATTTTATTTTACTTTTAGACAGTAAATATCTTAGCTAATGTTACATGGAAGATGTTATGCCAGAAGAAAGGACAGAACAACAGATTGAAGGTGAACAGCTCTTGAAACTCTGAGAAGCAAAGTTCTGATGAGTTCCTAAAAGATGAACCCTTTCTGTTATTACCAATTGACTCAACACAACACGCAGAATCACAGAATAGTCCGAGTTGGAAGGGACCCACAAGGATCATCAAAGTCACATGGCACTGCACAGCACCTTCCCCAAGAGTCACACCATGTGCCTGTGGCTCTTGTCCAAACACTTCTTGAACTCTCTCAGGCTGGTGCTGTGACCACTCCCCTGGGGAGCCTGTTCCAGTGCCCAACCACACTCTGGGTGAAGAGTCTTANCTCCTCAGCTCAGAGCAGAGCAGGACAATCCCCTCCCTTGCCCGGCTATGATGCTGTGCCTGATGGCCCCAGGACAGGGTTGGCCCTCCTGGCTGCCAGGGCACTGCTGACACATGTTCAACTTATCATTGACCAGGAGCCCCAGGTCCCTTTCTGTAGCACTGCTTTCCAGCTTCTCCTTCCTCAATGTGTGCGTTCATCCAGGGTTGCCTCATGCCAGGTGCAGAATACAGCACCTGTCCTTGTTAAACTTCATATTTACTCTTGGTCTGTAGCTGAAGCAAAATTTCCATGTCCTTTCAACAGCATGCTCTCTCAGGAAGCTCTTAGCTCTGTAGCCCTATGTAAACTCTGGTCTGCTTTCAATTACTTTTTTACAATGTCCTTTGTATCTTTCATCTGCTCCATTTGAAACAGTCTTTAATACAGGAACAGAAAAAAAAATTCTTTACCCATGTCGCCTAGGTTAGCCTTTACCCCACAAAAATAAAAACAAAAAAGGACCCCAAAATACTGCAATTGATCAATCAACCAAAAAAAACCAAAAAACCCCTACCAAAAAACCCATAAAACATAACCCAGCTCGAGAATGGCAAGGATTAAAGTCATCTGCATTAATGATAGAATATTTTTCTTCTATCTCCACCTTCTTTTACTGGACTTTTCCCCATCTCTTCTGCCAGTTCTGCTTTTAATAAACTTTATTTTCTGAAATAAACAGAACGAGTGAATCTCAGCTTTGAATTTTTAAAAATAAATTTCTCTATTTATATTTTTTGAGAGCAACTCCAGAACATGAGTTAGTGCTTTGAAAAAGCAGATAACAGAAATTTGATAATAAACCATACTTTAAAAATCTAATTATTCTTTTCTCCCAAGTTACAATTTTTGACTTTGTAATTTCACAGACAATCAAATTTATTACTTTTTAACCCTTTTGTGTTGTGTTCACTCTTTCTTTCTCCACTAATCTGTCCTACTCATTTTAGATTTTAGAATAGCATGCTGACTTGCCAAGCCATGTGTCATTTGTCTCTCTCTCCTGTCATTTTCATCAACCTTTCAAAGTGGTTGACATCCTAAGTGGCAGGAGGTACATAAAAAAATGAATCTAGCAGGTAGACCAGCTGTTATCATGTTAGGGAAAATATATTTTCTTCATCTCAGTTCTGCTGAATACATTGTTAGAACATTAATTTTAATGAAGGATTCATCCTTCTAATTCCATTCTAATTCCATTTCTTCTAAGTATTCCTATATACTCCTCTTCCTCCCTGTCTTTAAGAAATGACTTGGCTGTTCAACATGGCTACGGTACTGTCTGCAATGTTTCATGGAAAGTTTTGTTCTAGGACTCCTCAGTTCCAGGATCATCTTTGGAACATTTTTTTCTAGGAATACCACACCTTTTAAAGACCTCTAAAGTTTTGTTGAAGTTTCCATGATGAGTCAGTTTGTGACTCGTGTGGAAAAAAATGGTCAAACTTATACAAACTGAAAAAGTTATGGCTTTTTCAACGTTGTCTTTGAAACAAAATAGATACAGAAGCAGAGAAGGGTTTACATCATCAAATGCACACTGCAAATTTAAATGCAAGATTTAAAAATATTTCTTCCACTTAGGTATACCTTTTTATCTGTTACATTTTACAGAAATTTAGATGGGTATATTACATCCATAGAAGTAACTCCCGGCACTTTTTTCAAACAGAGAACAGGGAATCTCAGACAATGAGTGAACAGCTCTCTTGCAACCAGTTGCTGTAATGACAGCAACAAGATAGCAAATATTTGTCACACCAAAAATGATTCATTTGAGATTAGCATTGGTCCCTTAGTGTTGTGTGATCTGAAAACATGCATGTCC
This sequence comes from Nicator chloris, assembly GCA_013400495.1. Classification (NCBI taxonomy): domain Eukaryota; kingdom Metazoa; phylum Chordata; class Aves; order Passeriformes; family Pycnonotidae; genus Nicator; species Nicator chloris. The sequence goes on along the minus strand of WAAE01014416.1, from coordinate 7,504 downwards.
AATCAATTATCTTCCTACAAATGAAAAATTAAATTTACATAAGCTATCTAAACATTCACATGCTCATGTTATAAGGTTTTCTTTCTCTGTCTTCAGTCCCAGTTCTGATATTGTTGTGTATGGAAAGTAAGATTAGATACGTGGACAAGCTCTTGAATAACTTCTGTGTTATTCATGTGGGGATCCCAGAGAAAAGGCTGAATTTTTGGTGTTCCCAAAAGAGTGGGGGAAGGAGCATTACTGACATACAAGGTAAAGTAGAAGCAATGTGCGCCAGAGCATGGTAAAGGGTTAGAGTTTCTATTTTTACTGCAGCTGTTGGATATAGAAGCAATCTTGGACCTCCTTTGCATCTTAGACATGACTACTAATTGCTGCAGGATCATCAAGTTTTGTGCCTTTCTCTCTTGCCACCTGGACAAAAAGAGCTTTACATTCCATGCAAAATGAAGCAGTGCTTGGTTACTACTCCAAGTTTTGTAGCCTTAGGAAAGGGTTTGGAGCATTTAGGATCAATGCATTGTGGTTCTCCAAATACTTGTCTAACTTGGGAGCATCAAGTAATCTCTTGTTCTCATCATCTTGACCCATCAACTCTACAAATATATTAAATGGATGGTCTTGCCTTTGGCTGCTGACAAGGAGGTATATACTAGTCAGAAAACAAACATTAAACATTGAAATTTCCCAAAGGACAGGGTTTCCATTTTTTCCCAGTTGTGACATTTTCTCAAGTAAGCTATCTTGGGAGTATGCTATGGTTTGTTCATGTAACATCTTCCTTACCTGAAATAGCATTTGTCAATGGTGAAAGTCTTCCAGGATTTATCTTTTTTTTTTTTACCCATATTGAAAACCACTCATCAATGTAATATCATGCACTTTTCAGTGTGTGAGTAATGTCCAGATTCACCATCATTAGAATAATAACTCTGAGCGAAAAAAAGACAGGGAACAAGTTGCTGCTTATTTTCAGGATTGGATAAAGAAGTAGAGAACATTAGTGTGGAAACATTAGGAGAATCAAGAACTAGGAATTCATTGCAAGGAAAAAGCAGGAAGTAGAGGTGGGCTAAGAGGATATTAAGCATTTGATGTGCAAAGAGGTGAGGGAGACATCCAGCAGTAAGTCAGTGTTTCACTGGCTAGGTTTAACTGCACTTGGAAACTTCTTGGATCTTCAAGAAGTATGAAGTATCCTTGAGTATAAGATATATAAGAAGCTCCAGAGACCAGCTAGTCTGGAGCTGAAGGTGACTATTCATCTATTCTTTTTCATTTAACAATGTGAATATGAGTATCCATTAAAAATAGTGTGAATAAGCTAATCATAACTTTATACTCGGGTCTCTAATTGCAAAATTGACAGTTACTTAGTCCTAAATTTACTTACGCTCTGGATAAATCAGGACCATCAGAAAAGCATACTAACTGAGGGTATAAAATGGTACACATGGAATCCAGTGGACATGGTGCACAAACACACATGTTGTACTCAAATACCATGACTGACTTTTGGCTGGGGGAAATATGAGAAGAGTCAGTACATTATTCAGTAGTTCCCATCCCACTTGCATTCCTACAGATTTTACACTGGAAAAAAAAAACAAAAACAAAAACAAAAAAACCAGACAGAACCAACATAATTCAAACCAAATAGAAAACCTATTGAGATATGTTCAAAGCAAAGCATCCTTTTCTTCAAAGAAAGATCACTGTCCAGTGTAAGTTCTAGGAAAAGAGGTCTAAATATCAGAGGAAAAAGATGTCATAGAATTTTGTGATGGCATATACGTTTTTCATCACAGGAGGAATGTTTGATTGGACAGAAACACTGGGAAATGTAACACTTTAATCCAAATATCCTTGAACATGAAGAAAGTTTTTTACTGGATCTGGTTATTGTTGTAGCCTGTAATTCACTCTAGACCCCTTGCAGAAGTGTCTTCCTGCTTTTTAAGTGAGGCATCATTCTCCTTGCAGGAATCTTGGCTGCAATTAACTAGCTGAGACAGCTGAGTAAGGAAGGCGTTTAAGTGCTCTTTCTGACCCATTATTCTAAAGTAATTTAAATCAAATATATCTTCAGCTACGCATTAGAACAGCCATAAAGTTACCTTAAGTTGAAGGAGCTGTCACATCTCAAGGACAAAGAGCATCATCTGTATTTGATTCTTACAGTATCATTTAACTGCCATGAAAGGGTGACACAGCAATTGATTCTGCATTTGGAAGCACCTTCTTCTAAACAACATGTAGGAGCAGAGATCTGCATTTCACTTTACCCTGGCATAGATTAAGACAAGGTCAGGATCATTAGAAGCAATTTCCAATTGCTTCTTTTCACTGATTACAAAATACCAGAAATATAAAGCAAGATCTGAAACTCATAAAATGTAAGTAATGAGTTATGTTCTCTGTTGTAGGTTTTGGTAGCTCCAAGAAACTGTGATCCATTAATTGCAAATATCTAAATGCCTTTGAACAAACTACTGCAACTGAATGCTGCTGACTTTTAAAACTATTAAAACCAGATCCAGATCCAGATCCAGTTCCAGATCCAGATCTGGGAGTGTTTTAGTCCTTTCACCATCCCACTGCTTCAGTCATAGCCCAGCAAGCTGACATTTTTTGCTCCAAAATGCCATTTGCTGATGAGAAAACTTTAGCTGGACTGCTTCTAAACTTTGGGGTGATGACAAATAAGCTTTCCAAAACTATTGACAAGCATATAGATTATCCATTTGCATTACCTGTATCTTAAAAGCTGTGTCACCAGGAATCAGCTCATCAAATTAATTTCCAGTTGCAAGGTGATGGTTCATTGACAATACCTGGTTAACTTCACAGTCTGATTTTCTGAAAGGTACAAGGCTTCTCAAGAAAATAAAATACAGCATTCTTGAAGAAAGGAGCAGAATAAATCAGTCAAACGATACCATGCTTCTTCACTTTTGCATTCCAAGGAATACTGAATTAAGCTTCTATGCTCCCAAAATTGCAGTTTTCACAAAGAGAGTTTGGAATCAGTAAATATCTAAATGCCGGAACCGGCTTATTCAGGTTTCCTTTTGGGTATTCACCTCAATATCATTTACATTATTCATTTAGAAGTGAGCCTGATTGCTGCATTATGAGCTGTTTCTTTTTTCTGTGCCTTCTCAGATTTTTTTCTCTGTAATACTAGGAAGATGAAAAACATTAGTTTTGTTCAATCAGAACTCAGATACCATCTGATTTCAACCTTAATGCTCCCCTTCATATCTGCTAGCAACATTAAGTAGAGATGGAAACCTGACAAAGAAACAATGGTTAATCATAATAAGCAATATTCCTCAACTCTTGTATAGATTGCTATCTTACCTTTTCATTCAAAGCTACTCATAGGAGCAAAGATGGATCATCTTAGTCACACCAAGACTTTCATTTACCCCACAGCTTCAAGAGACCAAGGCAAGAATAAACTGACTGCAGCGATAGAAATGAGGTTCCAACAGCAATGCACATACAGCTTTTCCTGGCTGCTGGATTTCCTGATGTACAGTATGACTCCATCACCCATGATCTGTCCTGAGCACGTTTTCTTCAAGTAAAAGAGGCATGAGTAAGTGTGATTATACTGCCCTTTTACACCACAAATATTAGGGTCTCTGATAAAGTTATCACGCTCTGACTGGACGAGGAATAAAAAAGAGCCAGTCAAGGATCACAGCATGAAGGGTCTGAGACAAAGCAGGGTAGTGGTTAAACCCAGACTTGCATAAGGGAACTTTAATCTCTCAGACAGATCTCAGCTGACTTGCAGCAGGTAGCTGACCAAAACTAGTTCATCTAACTTGGAAACACTGTATGACAGACAGAAAAAACATTTGCCAGGGTCTTAGGCCATGTCTGATTGATTACTGGAGCAATTTGGAAGACTGCCTTTGCGTGGATGTAGCTATAGCCATATAGTTAATTTAGTTAATAGTAAATTTATCTTGCCATGGTATTTCCTGTAGGTTCATAGCCCATTATGAGGCTCTTTCCTTCTCTGTATCTTCAGATTTGAAGAGCTCTTCAAGCCATATAAACTGTTCCCATTTCTGTCATTACCCAAACCTGTAAAGGCGGGCAGTTCGTCTTGTGTGAGAAGGGGTCAGACAATTGTGTTATGTGGGTAGTGTCATGAAATGTGATCACAAATAGAAGACTCCCTGGTTCTTTAACCCTGAAGGTCTGGGTAACACTGCTTCACATTAAATTTAATTTAAAAGAGATTTGGCCATTTTCAAAGAAAAATTAAAGACATCTTTGCTCTTTCCTTTTCCTGGAGCTATGCAGAGAAAAAAATATGAACAATTACAAATTGCTGATTCAGTTTAGAATTGGAACTAGTATTTATCTTTGAGGAGATAATGCCCCATAAATGAAAATTGAATACTAATTAGTAGACATCCCTTTTTTTGTAGACATCCATTTTTAAAAAATTTTCCAGATGTTTTCAGGACAAATTTTGATTGATTTCTCAAAGTATTGTATTAAGTGAAGATATCAATTATAGGGAAAAAATTTAAAAAGATTAGATAGAAAAATAATATAAGCCTGTTTTGAATGTTCCAAAAAGTAGTATTTATATTTTTTAGTCCTTAACATTATAGGAGAAAATGGAGCAAATAAACTTTTAAAATGCTTAGGCTATAAGATGGTATACAAGACAAATTCACACACAGGCAAACAAATTCCACACTGATGTTATGCTATAGAATAGTTTCTATTTGCAGTCAGTTCAGCCACTCTTAACGAGGTATTTGAACACCTTCAGAAAAATTTGGACTCTTCCAAAATTCACGCTCATTAATGGATATAAAAAACCCAACCCAAACCAAACCAACACACAAAATAAAAGATATGGAAGTAAAATTAAGGTTTTCAAGTGATCGTTACTTGGTGGCACTATTAGAGAGTATTTTCATGCCAATTCAGGAAAATTTTTCGAGGGGCTTAGCAATCTTTTTGAACTCAACATCTAGAGCTGTATGAATAAATAGCACCTGAGGATGTTACTGGTCCCTAGAAGATGTGATCTGTCCTGCAGGAACAGTACCCAGCACATCAGGGGCTGATGCCAACTTGGATGTCCAGACAATTCCTGAGTGTGCTTCTCAAGCACCACCACAGAGTCTGTCTGTTCCATTCTCCATGGCTCTGTGTTTTACTAGCTGAGGGTCAGGTCACCCAGGCATCCTGCTAATGACGGACTAGATTTTTTGAAGGTCCCTATGAAACTTTGTAGCAGAGCTTTTCTTGAATATCAAAGCATTTTTACAAAACATTGGTCAAAGTGGGAATTTTGATAAACTGCTGCAACATGTTTCTTTCAACCTATAGTAATTCATAGTCTATCAATTTTTAATGTAGACAGAGAATACCAAGCTGATTTTTTTAAGGTAAAATTTGCTTCAGCCACTATATTACAACCAAAAATATAATTTCTCTCTACATTTTTCATGAGGGATGGGTGTATCCTCAGCTGTTGTAGTTCAGTTAAACAAAATGTGTATCTTAGCTGAAATGAAGTTTTTAGGGGGAACTTTCTCTCTCAGCTGGAAGTGAAAATGGGTATTGGCCATGGGTTGTTCCTGCTGTCAATGATAATTGGAAACTTGATGGTAGATGACAGGAACAATTTTTTAAGAACTCCAGCTAACTCCTCTCACAGTTTAAAAATATCTAACGGGATTGGTTGCTAGATGAACAGGCATTTCTGAAGAACAGATGGAACTGAAAAATCGTGGCTCAATAAAGCATGCCAGAGGTGGGGCTAATCTGATTTGGGTCTCTGTTAATCAGTGTGGGTGGGGATTGTTTCCCCAGTCTGGAATGGTTTATGGCAGTGTGAAATTTCTATGCATACACAGTGAACCCTCCGTCCCACTGTGAGCCCAAGGTTTCTGCATCACATACAATGTGATTGCTAATATGGTGGGAGGTGGTATTATATAAGTTTGTTTTAATATTTCTGTGTATTAGCAAAATACATTGAACCTGTTTGAGAATATTTACTTAGTTTTGAAGTGCTTTAAGAAATTGCTTGCTAATAACTAGGATAGTAGAGAAAGGTTGACTTCAATCTTTCATGAGGGTCAAATTAAGATTTTTAAATCTGTTCTTTTCAACAGGATCCAAGAGGTAGATGCTGGAGTAGGTTGCATCCCAAATAAAAGACAAGGAAATACCCCAGCAGAATCAATAAGTGATTGGATAGTAGTTTGAATCTCCGCCATCTATTATCCATAAATCATAGTAAATGATAATTACCTCTCTAGCTTTGTGCTAAAGTGAACTCAGAGCTGCCAAAGGATTACTCTAGCTCAGGGTGGTAGCCTTTAGGAAAAGGATGGCAATGAACAAATGATAAGCAACAAAAAATGTCTGAGGTTTCCTAAGTCTGGAACGTTAAAATTTTCCACCAAAATATTGGGTCAAATCAGGTAGAGATGATCCTAAAAACAGATCACAAATAAAAGAAAATATCATGCAATTTCATGAAAAATTTAAGCATCAGATATGTAGGGTTCATTGTATTTGAAATTCAAGCGCAGAAATTGTAAATAATTTTTGTCTTTGTGAGAGTGTTTATTCTGATGTAGACCCTTTCAAAAGTTTCCCCTTACAGTAAGTCCAGGATACCAGTAAGCATACCTACACCTATATTCAGATTAATTTCTTGAGCAATTCTGGTCCCTGCATCATTGTTTATATCTGTTTAAGCATTTTAAGATCAAACAGGGTTATGAATGCACAGCAGAAAATTGACTGGCTTGCTGAAAACCAAAGTTTTATTAAGATTTTAAATAGCAATTTTTGAATCCGTATCTGGATTTTATCCAATCTCATAATGTACTTTAATATTCTTTAAAGTAGGGTCTGAATTATAAATTTCCAGTTTTCCTGGTAAGCTCCCTACCTACCCACATATCAAGTTATTTGTTGTCCTTCCTCTTTTCCTTGGTAAATATTTAAATATTTGACCAGGAGGAACAACATAAGCAGGGGACCTGAAGAACAACTCACTTTCAAGAAATCTTGTGGTGATAGGTATATAAGTGTCTAACTCAAAACTGGAGAAACTTGTGGTACATTCTCACATGACTTCTGAGGTGTTTAATGAAAGCAAGCTACTATTTGCCCGCTGATTTTGCAAAGCATCTGAATCTACAACTTCATTTTAACTGCTTTTCTCAGTGGTTAAAATTATCCCAAATAAAGCAAAAACAATTGCTTTTTAAAAAGTGGTATAAATGCCTTTCTTTTTCTTCTTTTAATTTTCTTTTTATTCTAGCACTTTTTACTTTATTTGTTTGAATGTACAGTAACGGAATGGATAACCTTTTCTTTTACATTAGTTCAACTTATGGTTCTCCTTCCTTCATCTCTAATTTGTTTGCTTCTATTTCTTTTGCAAATATGTTAAATATTGAGAAATCAGCCAATTTAGAATGGAGGAGAGGAGAGGTTCGGA